>JADWQK010000663.1:0-43692 GCA_017933935.1 Sesamia nonagrioides
TATATGTAATACCTTTGAATGTTCTATAAATAATAATAAAATGGTACAAATTAAGAATGTCAGTTAAGTAATGTGCAATGTAATGTAGAGACGAGAGCACACCAACTTTCTACAATTTCTCAAATTTCTTTATTAGATATTCATCTTTAACGCCACTGCATTAAGGCTGAAGGTTGAGTGGGAATATTTGACAGTTTCAAGCAGTCCATTACTTATAGGCGTTATCTTGAAAATTTTCCATGGCACCAGGACTCGTTACTACTTACTCCACGAGAGCCGCGTGTCTGTTCCATATAGTGCCTTGGGGCTGAGTAACGAGTCCTGGAATCGTCATTCATATAGGTAAGAAACAATAGAGGTCCAAGCACACTCCCTTGAAACACTCCATATGCATATACTACATAGCCTTATATACTTGTTTATGTGTTGCTGAAATAAATCCATACTAATATTATAAATGCGAAAGTAACTCTGTCTGTCTGTCTGTCTGTCGGTCTGTCTGTCTGTCTGTTACACTTTCCCGCTTAAAACTCTCAACCGATCCTGATGAAATTTGGCACAGACAATCTTTAGACCGTAAGAAAGAACATAGGCTACCTTTTATCCCGGAAAAAAATGATATTCCCGAGGGAAATCTAAAAAGCGCGATATAACCGAACTCTACGCGTGCGAAGCCGCGGGCGGAAAGCTAGTAATACAATAATTCAGGGCATTCGGAAACTTGCGTGTCTATGTGAGTGAGTAATCTTAATCAAAATTAATTTATTTAAATAAGGCTGAGAATCAGCACTTTTTGAACATCAATATTACATAAGACTATCTCCCTAAAACTCTCGCCCTTCGCCACTTCCTAGTGCTTTCGCTGGGTAGTAGAAGTGGCGGAACAAACTCATCAGCAGCACAGCTAGTCAGTAGCAGTCTATTTATTTAAAAAACAAATGACTTTATACAATACTACAAACAGTAACGAACACAAGAAAACATAAATATATATATACGGACAAATCACACAGATTGATCTAGCTCCAAAGTAAGTTCGAGACTTGTGTTATGGGATACTAACTCAACGATACTATATTTATAATAGATACATACATAGATAAACATCCAAGACCCAGGCCAATCAGGAAAAGATCGTTTTTCATCATGACCTGCCGGGGATCGAACCAGGGACCAAAAAAAGCAAAAAAAAAAAATCAATAAAATGGAAAAGGTAAGGAAAGGTAGGTAAAGGTATGAAACCGTGGCCCTAAGACAACAGCGATTGTGATAACATTAATTTGGGCATTCGTTTGCACTTGTTCTACTGTAAGTTCAAGCGCTATAACATATTCGCTATTTTATAGCTGAAATCTGACACAAGTGCAGGTAAGTTGAACCTGCCTAATTGGAGTGTTCTGGAGCACTGGAGTACCATATGCGGTGGAAAATATCTATACTGCAGTGCGATTTTGTAAACATCTTACGATGAATACTTAGATGAATTGGTGATAGTGGAGTGAGCTGTCTGCCCTAATAATGCTAAGGGGTTACACTGTTTACAACTATGTTTTATAATTATAAACATTGCTTGACCGCAACCCCGCCTGATGGTAAGCAGTGATGTTGTATTGTCAATCGTTGATGGTAAAGCGCGCTAGTTTAATAAGAGCCGAATCACTCAAAAAATCTGAGTTATTTTCTCTTATCGAGCGGATTATCTCTTTGCAGTGGCAGTGGGCGGGACATATATCATGTAGAGGCGATGGCTGATGAGGCAGAATGGCTCTTGAATAGCAACCACGTACCGGCAAGCGCAGCGTCGGATACCTACCGACTAGATGGTCGGACGACCTGACCAAAATCTCAGGGAAGCGCTGGATGCAGGCCGCGTCCAACCGGTCTGTTTGCAAATCCTTTGAGGAGGTCTATGTCCAACAGAGGACTTCCTGCTTATGATGATGATGATGATCATTTTAAAACAAAGGAGACGGAATAACGTAGTAATCAAGAAAAGAATCGCTGGCATAAACTCTGAAATCTGTAATTCATCATTTACAACGTCTTCAAGTTTTCTTATTAGCGCCATTTTTTAAATTTACACTTACGTCAAGTGGTTGTAACCCCCTTTAGTAAATATCTACAGTCAATTGTTAAAACATTAGCAATGGTTTTGAAAATTTCTATAATAAAATATATGCATAATACTCACAGCACTAACACCACGTAAAAATATACAACACGTATTCCACGTAGAGAATTTAGCCCTACGAGCAACTTCAAACAATTCACTTATATGTAAGAGCAGGCACACCTCTAATACGAATTAGGTAGGCCAGTCCGTCGGCCTCTAATTGGAACACGGAACACCTCTATTCCAAGTGTCGAATGCACGCGTCAGTGACATACGGGCTTGAATATTAAACAACCGGGATTCTGCCTTGTTTATGGTGGGGTACGGTTTTTCATAGGTTATTTAATTTATGAAAACTGGAGCAGATCAAAAAACAGGCAGCCGTTAACCAAAATTTATTAGTCTCATCATCATCATCATCTCAGCGTTAATCCCAGTCGCATCCGAAGCTGTTTCAGCTTTGGTGTCTGGGTTCGCTTTATCAGTCAAACTGCTGATTTTGGCTAAGCTACAACCCGAAGACGATAAAAAAAGAATTTTTCCTCCCGTGGGTGTCGACTAAGGGAACTCTCACCAGGGAAGCGGGCAGCAGCGCTTCTCCTATGGAATATCAAATTACTGCGATCCCCAATCCACCTGCCAAGCGTGGGGATTATGGAAAACCCCTCCAATGAAATGAAAGCCTTGGAGGAGGCCTTTATCCAGCAGTGTGGACCTCCATGGGCTGAGAAGAAAAAGAAGAACGGATACGGTTTCCCGTTGTTGTAATATGAAAATATTTTTGGTTTTATTAAATGTTATTATTCCACTTATCCTATCCTACACCTTCTAAATATAAATGTAAAAGTTTGTGAGGAGGGATGTACTCGTATGTATGGATGTTTGTTACCCTCACGCAAAAACTACTGAATGAATTTGAATGAAATTTGGCACACAGATAGGTTATAACCAGGATTAACATATAGGATATCTTTTATTAGTATAATAAACTAGCTTTCCGCCCGCGGCTTCGCCCGCGTGGAGTTCGGTTATATCGCGCTTTTTAGATTTCCCTCGGGAACATCAAATTTTTCCGGGATAAAAGGTAGCCTATGTTTTTTCTCAGGGTCTAAAGATTGTCTGTGCCAAATTTCGTGAAAATCGGTTGAGAGGTTTAAGCGTGAAAGCGTAACAGACGGACAGACAGACAGAGTTTCTTTCGCATTTATAATATTAGTATGGATTAATAAAAGCCAGACTGATTACAAGGTGAAGGAAAACATCATGAGGAAACCTGAACTTTAAGTCTCAAATCTCCATCCCGCATTGATCAAGCGTGGTGATTACGCTCAATTCTTCTCTGTATGAGAGGAGACCAGTGCCCAGAAGTGGGACGATAAAAAAAACTGATGATGGATGATGTTTTCTTCAGCCTATAGATATCCACTGCTGGACAAAGGCCTCCCCCAAGGCTTTCCACGCTGACCGGTCTTGTGCTGCCCGCATCCATCGGCTTCCTGCGACCTTCACCAGGTCATCGGTCCACCTTGTTGGGGCCCTCCCTACGCTGCGTCTTCCAGTACGTGGTCGCCACTCCAGAACCTTACTGCCCCATCGGCCATCGGTTCTACGAGCAATGTGCCCTGCCCACTGCCACTTGAGTTTAGCGACTCGCAGGGCTATGTCGGTGACTTTGGTTCTTCTGCGGATCTCCTCATTTCTGATTCGATCACGCAGAGAAACTCCTAGCATAGCTCTTTCCATTGCCCTTTGTGTGACTCTGAGCCTTCGTATGAGGCCCATTGTGAGAGACCACGTTTCAGTTCCGTAAGTCATCACTGGTAACACACACTGGTCAAAGACTTTAGTCTTGAGACACTGTGGTATCTTGGACGACGAGAAGATGTAGCGTAGCTTCCCGAACGCTGCCCAACCGAGCTGGATTCGCCGAGACACCTCTTTCTCGAAGTTTGACCTACCTAGTTGGACTGTTTGTCCCAGGTATACATACTCGCCCCGAGGTGACGCAAGCAGAGACGGGAGCGGCCGTGTCGCGGCTCCGGGCAAAGAATAAAGCGCCCGGACCCGACGGAGTTCCTGGCTGAGCTCTCGTCCTGGCTCTGAAGGAGCTAGAGCCCCAGCTGAGGGGGCTCTTCACGGCATGCTTCGGCCAGGGTCAGTTTCCCAGTGTGTGGAAGGAGGGGAAGCTGGTCCTGCTCAGGAAGGAGGGGCGCCCCGCGGACTCGCCGTCCGCGTATGGGCCCATAGTGCTGCTCGACGAGGCGGGCAAACTTTTTGAGCGTATAATCGCAGATCGCCTCGTCGGCCACTTGTGCGGAGACGAGCCGAACCTGGACGACAACCAGTTCGGTTTTCGTCGGGGGCGCTCCACCATAGACGCAATCATGCGCGTGAGAGCCCTGGCGGAGGATACGGTATCCCGGGGTGGGGTGGTGTTGGCGGTGTCTTTAGACATTTCCAACGTCTTCAACACCCTACCCTGGAGCTGTATTAGGGAGGCCCTGAAATACCATCGGGTGCCTCCCTACCTCCGCCGCATAGTAGGGGCTTATCTGGAGGATAGATGTGTCATCTATCGGGGACGTGACGGTGCCGGTCGGCACCAAATGTCGTGCGGTGTTCCACAGGGATCGGTCTTGGGACCGCTCCTGTGGAACATCGGCTACGACTGGGTGCTGAGAGGCGAGTTTCCGTCGGGCGCCGACTTGACGTGTTATGCGGACGACACGCTTGTCACTGCCCGAGGGAGCTCGCACAGGGAAGCGACGTTGATAGCCACGGCTGCGGTGTCACAGGTGGTGACCCGCATCCGGCGCCTGGGCCTGGAGGTGGCCCTTGACAAGTCGGAGCCCATGGTATTCCATGGCCCCCGGCGTGCGCCGGCGCCGGGATCACATATCGTGGTCAGTCGTGCCCGGATAGCTGTCGAGTCCACCATGAAGTATCTGGGATTGGTGCTCGACAGCCGATGGGAATTCGGACCCCACTTCCGGCGGCTGGCGCCCAAGCTGATGGGTGCAGCAGGCGCGCTGTCAACGTTGCTTCCCAACATGGGGGGCCCGAGCGCCGCCCGTAGGCGGTTATACGTGGGAATCGTGCGGTCCATGGCCCTGTATGGGGCCCCTGTGTGGGCGATGGACCTGACGGCCGGAACACTCGCCATTCTGCGCAAGCCGCAGAGGGCGATGGCCGTCAAGGTCGTCCGCGGGTATCGCACGATTTCCTACGAGGCGGCTTGCGTCCTGGCCGGATCCCCGCCCTGGGACCTAGAGGTGAAAGTACTCGCGTCATTGTACCGATGGCGCGAGGAAGAGCGGACACGGGGCTCCAGTCCGGCGCAGCGGCAGATCGAGCTGCGCCGAGGGGAGCTCCGTCAGGTCCTGGTGGCGGACTGGCGGCAGAGGCTTATGCGCCCTACCTACCATCCCTCGTCATAGCCTCGCTACCATCGAGGCGATCCGGCCAGTACTCGACGACTGGCTCGGGAGAAGGCACGGCTCCCCGTCGTTCAGGGTGACGCAGGTGCTGTCGGGGCACGGCTGCTTCGGCAAGTACCTGTGTCGCCTAGGCAGGGAGCCGGACGCTCGGTGCCACCACTGCGTCCAATGCGGGGAGGACACGGCGCAGCACACGCTCTCCGAGTGTGTAGCTTGGGAGCAGCAGCGCCGTGTCAAACAAATGAAGTAGGAGGCGACCTGACGCTGCCGGCAGTAGTGCGGAGGATGGCCGGCAGCGCAGAGTCGTGGGACGCGGTGGTGTCCTTCTGCGAGGACGTGATGTCGCAGACGGAAGCTGCGGAACGGGAGAGGGAGATCTCAACTCCCTTCCCGGGCCGCAGAAGACGTACCGGGCGCCGAATAAGGGCGGATAACGCCCTCTTCCGCCCCCCATGAATGGGTCCAGGGGCGAGGGACATGGGGAAGTCTCCGGCCCCTATTCGATGGGCCCCGAGGTGGAGGCGCGCGCGAGTGTCAGCGCGCGCCTCTGAGGCGATGCACGGGGTAGCTTAACACCCCACTACCCCGTGCCGGAGACGAGGCCCGGGCAGACCGGGCCAGCACGAAAGTGTGGGGCTGCGGAAGAATTTAGACTCCCGCGGCCCTACGCGCGCTCGTGACAGAAGAGACACCGGGGTGGTTTTAGTCAGTAAAAGTCTGACAGACCCCGTCGCCTACCCTAGGGCGGCGGACATCCTATGAGGATTTCCACCCCGAAAAAAAAAAAAGGTATACATACTCGTCAACAACTTCGAGTGCAGAGCAACCAACTACAATTGGAGTGGGTGCGACATGGATGATGGATGCCTTCGAAACCGAAACTTACGCTGATGATACCACAGGGCGAAGCTAGTTTATTTATAAATTTAGAATTTTCTAAAGTCTCATCTTGGAGGAACCTGTACCTACTTAAAGAATATTTTCGTCGTGGTCTGTAATCACATCAATGACATTAAAACGAATAACGAGTGAGTGAATTGAGAGAAGGAGGGATAGGCATAAGTGCGCGAGTGGCGCTGTTTGCAAATCACGAATTATTTTATGTTATTACTAGCTGTTGCTCGCGACTCCGTCCGCGTGGACTTCAGTTTACAGCGCGGTGGTTCCCGTTTCGGCGGGAATGCCAGAATAAATGCCTTCATTACTACAAGGTTTCCTCAAAATCCATTCTGTAGTTTTTGCGTGAGCGTTTATTTTTTTTGTAATATTAGTAGGTTATTTTATTCGGTTTATAATATTAGTAGGATTATAAAGATACATAAGGTCTATAGCAACGTTAATTTTACCGGGTTCAAAGGTTTAGCAAAGGAAAGAAACATCAAATATCATACTTCTAATTATTTTGCGTTGGTTGGTGTTTTGGATATGCTTAGGATATTATGAAATAAGGGTTAAAATTATTACGCTTGATAAAATATGAGCACATTTAAGTAAGTACGGTTTTATAAACAACGTTTTTTGTTTTGCTGTCTTTTGTCAATACATAAAGATTTTCTGAGACACATAGAGTTGCCCATGAGAAAAACACGTTGTTTCTAAATGAACTCCTGCAAATTTAAGCGTCTGACCTTGAATTTTATTTATTTATTAATTAATAAAAGCACAACAACAGCTTCTGTATATAAATTAACAAATAGAGTTGTTATGAGTAAAAGTCTTACAGTTGCCAATAACAGGTGAACCAACATTCACGAACATAAGAATAACATAATAATGTTATATTATGTGTATTTATAGTATTTTAAGTTTTTATGTTAATATAGTATTTTTAAATATGTTTATATGGGCCTTGATGCCTTAAATAAATGGATAAATAAATAAATAAGTGGTAACTTAAATAAATTTAAGTACTAATATTAAGTGAAAATAAAGTATACAAAGATAATAACAAAACTAAAATTAAACCAACATTAGATAAAAAGTAGACTAAAACTTAAAAAAAACTTAAACTAAGAAATTTACAAAATGAAATACAAAGAATTACTTAAAACATATGTATAAGAAAAAAATTGCAAATATACAGGAGTAAACAGATACAACTATCATTTTGAAGCTTTTTGAGTTACAATTAAAGGCTTAAAGGTTTTCATAGTCTTGTTATTGTTATAGCAAATGCTGCTTTCAGAGGGAACTGCACTCTTTTAAATTGAAATGGCAAATTAGTCGGGATGGTGGGAATACGGGGAATCAAGACATTTTGTCCTTTTGCCATTCCAGCCATATTTGTCTCCTTTACAATCTGTGTACCAAATTTAATTACAATCGGTTCAAAGCCGGACAGACCGATAGACAGACAGAGATACTTTCGCCTTTATAGTATTAGTATGGATAATGAGTTTAAATGTCTCTAAACGCACCCACGATACAGGAATAATTACTTGTGAGGGGCTAAAAGAAATCAAAATAATCTCAAAGCCTGGAGCACGGGCGAAGAGTAGCCAGCCTGTTGGTGTTCTATAGGATGCATTTTGGAGAGTATGCGAGGGAACTGCATGACTTAATTCCGCCACCTCGAGCGAAGCGTTTCGCCTCGTCTTTTATACCGCGTACTACGAGGGACTGGAATAATTTGCCAGCGGCGCTGTTTACGGCTGATTACAATTTAAGTGTCTTCAAGGCTAGAGTGAATAGGGTCTTAATATACTAGCGCGCTTTACCGTCAACGATTGCATCACTGCTTACCATCATGCGGGATTAACGTCAAGCACTAGTTTATATTACAATAGAAAAAAATATATGATTACTAGCCCTACTCATACATTTAATTAACGTTGCCAATATGGCATCACGTTTTTATCCTAGATACTAAGAACTTTACATAATTGACGTCTAAAAGTTTCCTCTCTGCTTGTCCCTTTATTGCCAACTTCGACTGTTTCCTTGTAAACGAAGTTGATGTTTATATTTTGCCTTAATTATCATTTTTTTTTTTTAATATAAACTACAAACTAGCGCTTGACTGCAATCCCGCCTGATGGTAAGCAGTGATGCAATCGTTGATGGTAAAGCGCGCTAGTTTATTAAGCCTACTCACTCAAAAGAACTGAGTAAATAGGAAGGAAGACGGCAGTTGAGCGCGGTGATGCAATGTTAAACCCAACAACACGACCAACGATGCTGCGCCAGAGGGAGATTGATCTGAAGGCCCTCCACAACCAAACTCCCGACACAACAACATTTCGCGCATCGTACCCGGCACGTACATCGCAACACAACTGCTCAGACCCGTCCTCCGTACGGAACTAGTAACTAGAATTTTGTTTGAATAAGCAACGGGGTTAGGCCCCTGACAAGGTAGACTGATGCCCTGGTGACGGTCGCGATAAACCGCTGGATGCGGAAGGCGCAGGACCGGCGTCGTGGAGATCCTTGGGTGATGCCTATGTCCAGCAGTGGACGTTTTTCGGCTGAAATGATGATGATGAAGCACAGTAGTGCGATTCTCTGACCAAATTACCGTAAAAATTTAGTTTAAGTTAGTGTTGAGTGACTTGTGTCATTCGAACTGATGCTAGAGATTGGTACTATTGACATCTCAATTTTTATTATTAATTATAAACTAGTGCTTGACTGCAATCCCGCCTGATGGTAAGCAGTGATGCAATCGTTGATGGTAAAGCGCGCTAGTTTATTAAGCCTACTCACTCAAAAGAACTGAGTAAATAGGAAGGAAGACGGCAGAGGGAGATTGATCTGAAGGCCCTCCACAACCAAACTCCCGACACTACAACATTTCGCGCATCGTACCCGGCACGTACATCGCAACACAACTGCTCAGACCCGTCCTCCGTACGGAACTAGTAACTAGAATTTTGTTTGAATAAGCAGCGGGGTTAGGCCCCTGACAAGGTAGACTGATGCCCTGGTGACGGTCGCGGTAAACCGCTGGATGCGGAAGGTGCAGGACCGGTCGTCGTGGAGATCCTTGGGTGATGCCTATGTCCAGCAGTGGACGTTTTTCGGCTGAAATGATGATGATGAAGCACAGTAGTGCGATTCTGTGACCAAATTACCGTAAAAATTTAGTTTAAGTTAGTGTTGAGTGACTTGTGTCATTCGAACTGATGCTAGAGATTGGTACTATTGACATCTCAACTTTTTTTTTAGTTATAAACTAGTGCTTGACTGCAATCCCGCCTGATGGTAAGCAGTGATGCAATCGTTGATGGTAAAACGCACTAGCTTATTAAGCCTATTCACTCAAAAAAACTGAGTGAATAGGAAGGAAGACGGCAGTTGAGCGAGGTGATGCAATGTTTAACCCAACAACACGACCAACGATGCTGCGCCAGAGGATGATCTGGAGACCCTCCACGACCAAACTCCCGACACAACAACATTAGGCACATCGTACCCGGTACACATCGCAACACAACTGCTCAGACCCGTCTTCCGTACGGCTTCACCAGACATCATGCCGGAACACGACGAATCGCTTGGCGGCAAGACTTTGTCTGGTGGGTGGTAACTTATACCGGCGGCTGATGTTGCTGCCTACCACCGAGGGCCCACCGAGGCTCACCTTACTTCAGCTAACTTTTTACGGTGCGTTTTTTAGAGATCCTATCTGCTGGTCTTGTTTAATGAAGTTCCATATTTATTTCAATTTTTTTTTTGGTTTAAATGTGTAGTAGAAAAACATGTTGGATCCTGGGGAGGTGTACTTACTATAAATTTTCGTAATACCTACTTCGGGCACCAGCTCTCACAATGGGAATTTGTGATATTGTTCAAAACTCAGGTTAGTGCAGTGGTTGAGCTATTGACTGCTGCGCTGAGTGTCGCGGGTTCGATTACCGCATGGAACAAATATTTGTATTACCTACAAGTAGTTGTCCTAGATCTAGCTGATTGTGTGTATGAGTTTATATGTTTGTAAACGCACCCACAATACAAGAAAAATTCCCAGTGTAGGGCAAGGCTTAAAAAAAAAAACTACTAAGTAGGTACCACGAAACCATTATGAGAGAAAATAAATTAATTTATTATTATTACTAGCTTTCCAACCGCGGCTGCGCGTGAAATTCTGGTATATGGCGCATTTAGATTTCCCTCAGGAATATCAAAATAAAGGGTATCCTATGTCCTTTCTCAAGGTCTAAAGATTTTCGGTGCCAAAGTTCATCAAAATCAATTCAAATTCAAATTCATTTATTAATCTTGTGAACACAGGGTACAGTTATGCAGATGTTATGTACAAAGAATTTTTGTCCATGCTATGTCCCGCCAAAAGGCATACAAAATATCATAAGAAGCGAATGTAGATGTCACAGTTTCATGCAAAATAAATATGTCAACAAATTAAGCCGGCACATTAACTCAATAGGCAGCATCACACGATACAGCCTCAGAAACAATTAAATAAAATGTCAGCAAATTACAATTTTTTAAATATTAAACAAAAAATAAAATATAGTCAACAGAGTGCTGCCACGATACAGCCTCAGAAACAATTAAATAAAATGTCAGCAAATTACAATTTTTTAAATATTAAATAAAATATAGTCAACAGAGTCAAGAGTCGTCAAATTTAGATAATATCATACAAATTTATGTTAAATATCAAAGTTTGTCATTAAGATATTCATTGACAGAGTAATATGTCTTCTCAATAAGTAGTTCAAAAAGCTGACGCTTAAAAATATTCACATTTTTAGCTGATACAATCTCATTTGGTAATTTATTGTATATCTTTGGAGCCATTGCATATATGCTTTTATGTAGAAATTTAGTATTTGTGAAAAGCAAATGTAACTTATTCGAGCGACGTTGGCTTTCGACAGGTCTATAGAGATCCTTATTATTTTTAATAACTTAATTTCTTATATTAACTTGCTGAGAGGTTTGGCGCTGCACGCCGAGATACAGGTTTTACCTAGTTCGGTTGCAGATGCTCCTATTATGTACCGTATGTTTTACCTATATAGTTAATATGTTTTATGTCGTTTGTAGTTTGTATTTTTATTAGTGAATAAATTTATTAAAAAAAAAAAAAAAAAATACAGGCCTCATAGATGTAGAGGGAAGGTACAGTCAATATTTTTAAGTTTTTAAAATGTGGCTTGCATGAATTGGTCCGTTTTATTTTGCATATAGCTCGAATGCATTTTTTTTGTGCAATCAGTACTTGCTCAATCTTAGTACCATTGCCCCAAAATATCAAACCATATCGCAGGGTGGAGGCAACGTAACCGTGATAAGCTGCTTACTGCTAAGAGTGCGGTCATGTTTGACACTTTACCCAGCATCCGAAGAGCATAGGAGAACTTGCCAGGTTTCCCACACACATTGTCAATTTGCGTCCTCCAAGACATATCGTTGTCAATGTATAGGCCAAGAAATTTTGTTACATTCGATTGCAGTATTGGAGCTCCTTTGTAAGTGATTTTAATTTGTGATTGTCCTTTTTGTCCAATTTTGAAGCTCGGTGGAGAGGTTTAAGCGGTAAAGCGTAACAGATAGACATACAGACAGACAGAGTTACTTTCGCATTTGTAATATTAGTATGGATTATACCCATATTCCATTCGTCCATCCATCATTTGTCAGTTCTCATTTCTTTCATTCCTTCCAACATCAAAGTGTCATAATAATTTTATCAAGTCCTTTAGGCTGGTATTTAACCAAAACAGGAGTAGCAAATTAGAACAAGTATTTTTCGTCCCGCACTAATTGGCTTGCATCCTAAAAAATAATTTAATGTCCATCAGATAGGTTTATTAGAAATATTGAACACGTATTTTTTATTTTTTCGCATGACGGCACACCGTGGTACAAAATATACCACGGCGTGACGTAATTAGCCCCCACTCTGTAAATTTAATACGCTATATCATTTTGACAAAATAAAAAATACGGATCTTATTTTTTTTATTATCTATAAGACGGACTAATTATTTTTTTATTTTATACCTTGGATAAATCCCTATTCTTGCTCCTGTATCTAAACAAATATTTGAACTTACATACACAAAAACCCGGAACAACTACCTGCAGGCCATACAAATATATGTACTTCTTAATTATGCCAACTAATAACCCACAATCTCTGAAACATATTGATATTCTAATTATCCACCTTCAAATATTTTTTGATTTTTATACCTGTAGTGGACTGTAGTTAATTTCGTGGGTTGTGGTGCTCTTCAATGAAACACCTTCGTACTCTTCGATCTTTATTAAAACCTTCTCAATATCTCCATAGGTGGCTTGCTCACTGGTTAACTCGGTATCCTTCTTGTTTAGGAGACTATTCCGATCACTGATCACTCTTGACTACGATTTTTGCTTCGTGGTCCTCTCTGCGACCCCGAGTTGGGGGGCGCGAGGAGACGGTTTGGGGGCTCCTTGATGGCCCCATGACCGTGGGGTCGGTCTCTCGGCCTCCAAAAATGGAGACCCGTCCTTGGGGTGCACCCTAGGGGTGCTATTCTACAGTCTTCGCACACCTAAGTCGACTCCGCGAGGGTGTGCCTTCCCTCCGGCGGTGGACGGTGTGCTTTGTTGTGTGTGGCTGTAGGAGCGCCTGAAGTGTTTCACGACGCCCGTGCGATCAGACCCCTACCAGGTTGGATCACGGGTTACCCCCGTGAAGGCCCAGCAAGAGTCGATCAGCGACCGGGCGTCGGCTTTGGTTGGCGCTCCGCTACAGCGGGTGATTACCCCGACCCCCTAACAGCTCAACCAGCTATGTACAGTAGGCTGCGAGGGTACGGGGGGTAGTGTGTGTTACGAGCGGTTTGTAGGTGTGTGTTCACCGCTCGTACGGTATTCTGAGTGTGTACCTGCATGTGGAGTAGTGCATGTGTGTTCGTCGCGCGTGTTATATATATAACGAGTCATAATTCTAATAAAAGTATTGTATTGTGGATTGGTTAAGTTTAGTTGATTCCGAGGGTAGAATCAACTTTTATAAAATTATAAAAACTGCTCGATGCTACTCTGAGAGTGGCATTTCCTATAAATACGGTGACTCGTCCCTTAGTAGACAGTCTCCATCGAGCCGTCGGACCGAGCACACTACCAGTTAAGTATTCTGAATATTCGTTATAGGCACATAATTCTTATGTGCCTGGTCTTATGTAATTTATATTGCTGATGATTCTAAATATGTCCAGTGTGTAATGTTATAAGTAACTATGTACATAATGTTTCTCCTATAATGTTTGCTTTAATATTATTTAATTACCCCCCACACTCTGCTATCCTAACATCAGAAGTAGGGATCAGGGCTCTGGTTTTATAAAACTATTTTTTTTTTTTCTCATAACCGCCGTTGGAGCTTGTGACGATATTTCGGAAGCCGTTGTTCAGCGGGTCGCTGACTTCACTCGCACCGTAATGATGACATCAGGCCGTCTTCTCTGACGTTGGAACTGCTACGCTGCATAAGCAGCAATAATCCGGTACCGGGTGTCCTATACAGGAATAATCCTGTATGTACTTCGAAAATACAGAGCCCCAGAACCTCAACCAACAGTGAGAACCTCCAGAAGTTATTCGTAAGTAAAGAATTATCTGAATTGAGTAAATAACGACAATATAAAACAGTATTGCTTAAAAATAACATTTGGAAAACTTATTAAGGGTCAGTATCTGTATCGATTGTATTTTCAATTTGCAACTGTGATAATTTGTTTGGTTGTGTATAATACTGTGTGGGTACATGGCTTGGGCTACTCTCTAGTGGTACCTTACCGCACATTATTGCAAATACTAACTACACAAAGGACATTGCTAAAATTCCATACATTGAATGCCCCAGAATTGACAGCAATAAGAAAATGCTAGTTGTGTTTGGAATGATTCATGTAATCATATCAGGTATTTGTTGATACACGGACAAGCTTAGGAACCGAGTATCAAACTAAAATGTGTTTGATTTTGAGGTTATATAATCGTAAAGAAAACTGAATAGATTTATTATTTCTTTTACGTTTAGTAAGAAAATGAATGTAATCATCAAATGTGTAAATAATACAAGTAATTTATAGTCTAGCCTTTTACCAATTATTTTGGGGTCGGCGTCCGGTCTGGCCGGACGCCGCTGAATATCAATGTTTTACATGGAGCGACTGCCATCTGACCTTCACAACTGTTACTCGTGTAATCCAGTAACAAAAGTGAACACTCACTACTCTGCACAAAGGCAAGGAAGCGAGTAACAATTTTTTTTTTGGTTTAATTCTTTCCGTTCTTCTGAACGGAAAAGGCAAAGGCATAGTACGCCATACAGCCTAGTCTTTAGTAATTTTTTCTTGAGTAAGTTTCTATCCTAATCTCCTTTCTTTTCCTGCGTGAGGCCGACAAGAAAGAATTTGGAGTAAGGACATGATGTGGCCACTGTGCTACATTATTTAACTGTTCTTTATAAATTATTCACTGAATGCACTTTTTACTACATAAATCACGCGATTTTATTTAGTAAACAACACTATAAATAATTTTAAAAGTCCAATGAAAAATGAGCGTGACACTCATGCCGCCAAAAAAAAAAAAAAAAAAATCGCGAGTAACAAACATAACAAAACAATTGGAGATGTCACTCATTTTCGCATCTGTAGAATCGATACCGCTATTTGAACTAACGATTTGAGAATCGATTTTGTTTAATATCGATAAAAACACTATTATTACGCTATTTTACAGATTGCGTTTAATGTATTTTGATAACAAATGTAGTCATAATAATAAAAAAATGCATACATTAAATAAAACTTCATGTTTTTAATTCATAAATACAATTATTAAACTATCGATTTCGTAAAAACAAGAAGCAACATCTCTAAAGCTCTTGACATGGCAGCAATTTATATGACAGACAAATTGTTTAGTAGTTACAAGGCTTTTAATTATTCGTTTTAAACCCACGCTTGTCCGTTAACTATGGATATTTGCATATAATATAAAAAATGAAAGAAAAATTATAATGCAGGACATTTATTTGTCCATGCTGGGGCGAATTTCGGTGATCTCCTTTTTGGTGCGGGTACGTGCCCAGGGCTACCCTCTGGTAGTACCATAGCATTAAATATTGTACATTGTAACTCGACGTATCTTGTGCTTGGTCAGAGCTACTCTCTGATAGCACGGGATTTGTTAGTTACTTTAATTGCATGGTAAAGAAAGGAGGTTTTGAAAAATAAAGTTCCATCTGTCTCTTAATAATTAAATTCACAAACAATCTGACACAACATCGCTAAAGCTTTAAGGCTCAAGCTTTTATTGGGAATATTTGGCAGTTTCGGGTGGCTTGACCTGCTGTCGTCCGTACCTTGTATAAAAGTTGAATAAGACGAAGTAACTGAATGCTGATACTTAATAGACTTGATTGAATAACTGACTGTTAACTTGATTGACAGGCTTGACAGATTATTATTTTTACTGATACTGTTGTTTGATGAGCCAGGTCTATCCGCATAGGCTGACTGACAAAGTACAGTGTCCAGAATTAATAATAATATTAAAAAGGTGCCTGTGGCCGTGGTGCCTGTGGCCGTGGTGCCTGTGGCCGTGGTGCCTGTGGCTGTAGCTGTGCCTGTGGCTGTAGCTGTGCCTGTGGCCGTGGTGCCTGTGGCTGTAGCTGTGCCTGTGGCTGTTGTACCTGTGGCTGTTGTGCCTGTGGCTGTTGTGCCTGTGGCTGTTGTGCCTGTGGCTGTTGTGCCTGTGGCTGTTGTGCCTGTGGCTGTTGTGCCTGTGGCAAGTGCTGTATCCCTGACGGGTGATGCCATGAAGTATGGTAGATTGAGATAGACTATACTAAAGAGATATAAGATAGAGAGGACTTGTGTCAAAATGGCGTAGAAAAACTGTGATTACATATCTCAGTGACGCTATCTAGTACAATATAACAAAATTAGATCGACAATTGCAGACATTAAATAGTAAAAATGAAATAAGTTTATATGAATTATATTAAGCTATTGCTCTGTAGATGGCCAGTGTGGTCTATGTTGCCAAGTCCGATTTAATACCCCTAGTATAGACTAAATCGGGTAAATAAATATCGGTAAAAAAAAAAAAAACAATAAATATCGGGTAATAAGTGAATCTTGTCTGCTACAAACAGCAACACCTATTTTAGCATTATATTCGCTACTACATATGCAGGGTGACGCTAAGTAGAAACATAAAAACTGTGGTAGGGATCTTGGTTATTTCGATATAAAATTATCGATAATATTCAAAGAACTTATTGCGACGACATTTTTTTCGTATTTTGGTAGTTTAAGACAAAAAATTAGGATGCAGAAAAATTATTACCAGTTGTAATATTTACAAGTTATATCAATAACACAGGTCTGCAAAAAAAACAAAGTTGAGAGCTGTTTTGGTTTTTTTCTGTAATACATATGTTTTTGGGTGTGCTGAATCTGAAAATGACTTTCATTTGCTCGTAGTACGTCACGTTTTCTGACAATATAGGTATCTATGTTAAACAAGTTATCATCTTAAAATAAACGATAAAATACTAAAAAGATTTTTTTTATTTATAATTACGTAACAAAACTTAGTTTTTTTATTGAAAATACACTCATAAGTAATCACTAAACACATTTCTTTTTCCCAGTGAGGCTCGTTTTGGTACATTTTCGCTTGTAGGAAGCATCTGCAAGGTCTCTCTGAAACATCCAACAGTAGTCTGTTATCATTGAGACGCTCCATCTTCCCTGATATCTTTTTTCCATCTCCTTAATATCTTGATGCAATCGTTCACCTTGCTCTTCACTCACATCGCCTATTAGGCAACCTAAATCTTGAAATGCCCTTAACATTCTATTGACGATTAGTTTGTAGTCGGGGTCTTTGTTATTGCCTAAAAATTTCTCTATGACCTCTTTAAAAGCAATCCATCCTTTTCTTTGAGGATCCGTCATGGTTGCGATGAATTGTGGATCAGCCATAAGCCGTCTAATATCTGGTCCAGTGAAAACACCTTCTTTCAACTTTGCCTCCGAGAGACCTGGAAACTTTAATATTAGGTATTTGAAGCAACTTCCATCTCTTGGAAGTGTATAACTCGTCATTGTTTTATACTCATCTATAAAACAATGACGAGTTAAAACGTAATTATATCGCGCTACTTTTTACACTGTTGGAGCACGCACGTTCAGATTACAACATGTTTATGTTTGTTAATTTAGCACACACAGGGCGTTCTCTATTAAGAAGGTAATGATTGTTATGTATACATTTTTTATTTTATTTTTATTTAAAAACAAAACAAAATAAAAATGTACTTATTTATTTATGACTACAAGTTAGATAAAAAAAAAAACATTTTATTTAAGAAAATTTAGCGTTTTGCAAAATAACCAGACGTTCTAGAATTTTTTGAGTATTTTTTTAGTTTTCAGAACACCTAAATACATAGAAATCAGTTGAAACCATCCAGACAGCTTTTTCTTTGCAGACCTGTGTAATTATTATGATCTAGTAATCCATGAGTCGACTGCTAAACATCCGGTTTATTTATGTGATGAATATAAAGTGTTTACCCAAGTCATAATATAACCAAGGTAATGTCTGGACTTTTGATGGACTGTGATGTCAATTGCAACACAAATCCTATCTAATTTTCTAGTGCTACATTATTTTTATCCGGAAACCTAAAATAACAAAAGCTTAGGTGAATGGATAGCACTTGTTCATTAAGTATGATTACGTTCAGAGTTAATAGATAATAAATAAACTTAAAACATAGCAATACCTAAACCAAGTATGTAGATACTTACTAAAATCACCATGAGATGACCGAAACCATGTTAACAGAAAATCCTTGTCGAATAGTTTTAATATTGAGACTGAGCGATAGTTTGAATTACCCGTAACATATTTATTAATACGTTAACAGAAAATGTTTGGAAAGTTTGGAAAGTTTTAATGATATTGTCAGAATTGACCGAGCGATGAGTTATTTTAACTGTTAGATATTTGTTAATCTAACAGAGAATGTTTGATAAATAGTAGATTTGAATAATATCGACAGGTTGACAACACTGGAACTTGTTTGAATTTCATAATCTCTGCTTATTGTTTCGAATCAGGAACTGTTCAGTCGGCGGTCGATGTCAAACGTTATTTTTTGTGAGACTGTAGACATATTTGTAGGTACTTCGAGAACGAAGTACATGTCAGTGTTATATATGAAGGATATTATAGATTTATATAGTAATTATAATGTGTTATATAATTGTCACTACAATGTGTATTGGGTAATGGCATATGCCATATTTGCTGCTAGAAGTACCTGATTTGACTAGATATTGTGATTTCATAAGACGAGGCTTAAATTATAAAAATCACCTTTAAATTATGAAATGTTGGTTATTTAAGCATTGCGAATAAACAATTGTTATATTGATAAATTACCTTAAAGTGTTTACAAATGGATTTAACACATAGGGTGTACTTTATTATGATTATGTTGTGGTACAGTGTGTTTTTATCCTAGCAATTGATATTAGATATGTTACTATAATTTTGAGTTCTCTTGAACTGTTACGTTATTGTTAATAAGAAACTTATTGATGGAATACGTTGATACCATTTCCAGGGAGTTTCTTGTCATTTCTGTAGTGTCAAAACTATTTGCACTATTTATTATATTAATCGAAAAGTTTACTTCGAGAACGAAGTAATTATCAGAATGGCCGTGTTATATAAATATAACGAGTCATAATTCTAATAAAAGTATTGTATTGTGGATTGCTTAAGTTTAGTTGATTCCGAGGGTAGAATAACTTTTATAAAATTATATAAACGGCTCGATGGTACACTGAGAGTGGCATTTCCTATAAATACGGTGACTCGTCCCTTAGTAGACAGTTTTCATCGAGCCGTCGGACCGAGTACACTACCAGTTAAATATTCTGAATATTCGTTATAGGCACATAATTCTTATGTGCCTGGTCTTATATAATTTATATTGCTGATGATTCTAAATATGTCCAGTAAGTAATGTTATAAGTCACTATGTACATAATGTTTCTCCTATAATGTTTTGCTTTAATATTATTTAATTACCCACACTCTGCTATCCTAACACGCGCATAGCGCCTATATAAATACAGTCCGCAAATGCGCACGGCAGCGTCGTGTTGCGAATGAATAGTGTCTATCCTTGTCTGAGTAGGTCACGTGTATTTGTGTTTGTGACCTACCCGGGTGTCAAATCCGGTAGCGCGACGTCTGCTATGAGGTCGCGCGGGAATCTCTTCTTATCGGGAGGCCTCGCGTGCCAGGGCGCAATGTCTTTAATGTGGTGGAGCTCGGAGGTGCTGGCACGCGAGAACATCCCCTTCGCCAGGCGGATAACGAAGTCATCGATGCTCTCGACACGCAGGTCCCTGCTAATGACCGAGTTCCTCACGTAGGGGGGGGCTTGGACGATCTGACGCAGCGTGATGTTCTGCTGCGTCCGGAGCTTCTCCCTGTGTGTCTCGGCCGTGAGGGCGAGCCAAGCCGGGGCAGCGTATGTAAGCTGCGGCCGCACGTAGGTCTTGTAGATCCCCAGCTTGACTCGCGTGGAGAGGCGTGACGAGAGCACCGGGCGTAGAAGGTTTCTGCTTACCTTAACCCGCGCGACGGTGTCGCAGACGTGCGGGCCCATGGTGAGCCGGCTGTCGAGTGTGACCCCAGGTATTTGGCGGTCCTGGTCCACTCGACCTCGGTCCCCATGAGCTGAAGGTTCGGTGGATGAAGTCCGCCTCGTGCCGTGACAATCATAGCCTGCGTCTTACCTGCGTTCACCGACAGTCTCCACTTGCTGAGCCAGTCGCGGAGGTCGTCCAGAACGCGCTGCATTTTGATGGCCGCGTGGTCGGCCGACAGCGACGTGGTGATATACGCGGCGTCATCTGCGTACAGCGCGAGGGTTGCAGTGTGCGTGGCGGGGATGTCGTCGGTGTATACCGAGTACAACGCAGGCGAGACGCAGCTTCCCTGCGGCACGCCCGCTCCGATGGGGCGCGCGCTCGATGACACGTTCTCCACCGAAACCTTGAATGTCCTGTCCTGCAGGAAGGAGGAGACCACCTGTATCAAGCGACGAGGCGCGGTGGTCTTGGTCAGCTTGTAAATAAGGCCGGCGTGCCAGACCCGGTCGAATGCCTTTTCCATGCCGAGGAATACTGCAGCGGCGTACTCCCTCTTGTTCATGGCCGCGGTGAGTGTGTGCAGTACCCTCGACAACTGGAGCGTCGTACTGTGTTCCGCCCGGAAGCCAAATTCTTCCGGGCGGGGCGTGGTGTGCGGCAGCAGGTGTTGCAGCAGGAGTGCCTCGAACACCTTGGAGGTTGTGGAGAGGAGCGTGATGGGCCGGTAGCTTTCCGGCTTTGACACGTTCTTCCCGGGCTTGGGCAACATGATCACCTTCCCCTGCTTCCAGCAGTTGTACATAGTTACTTATAACATTACACACTGGACATATTTAGAATCATCAGCAATATAAATTACATAAGACCAGGCACATAAGAATTATGTGCCTATAACGAATATTCAGAATACTTAACTGGTAGTGTGCTCGGTCCGACGGCTCGATGGAGACTGTCTACTAAGGGACGAGTCACCGTATTTATAGGAAATGCCACTCTCAGAGTACCATCGAGCCGTTTTTATAATTTTATAAAAGTTTTCTACCCTCGGAATCAACTAAACTTAAGCAATCCACAATACAATACTTTTATTAGAATTATGACTCGTTATATATATAACACGGCCATTCTGATAATTACTTCGTTCTCGAAGTAAACTTTTCGATTAACATAATAAATAGCGCAAATAGTTTTGACACTACAGAAATGACAAGAAACTCCCTGGAAATGGTATCAACGTATTTCATCAATAAGTTTCTTATTAACAATAACGTAACAGTTCAAGGGAACTCAAAATTATAGTAACATATCTAATAACAATCGCTAGGATAAAATATAACACATTGTACCACAACATCATATTAAAGTACATCCTATGTGTTAAATCCATTTGAAAACACTTTAAGGTAATTTATCAATATAACAATTGTTCATTTGCAATGCTTAAATAACCAACATTTCATAATTTATAGGTGATTTTTATAATTTAAGCCTCGTCTTATGAAATCACAATATCTAGTCAAATCAGGTACTTCTAGCAGCAAATATGGCATATGCCATTACCCAATACACATTGTAGTGACAATTATATAACACATTATAACTACTTTATAAATCTATAATATCCTTCATATATAACACTGCCATACTGACATGTACTTCGTTCTCGAAGTACCTGCAAATATGTCTACAGTCTCACAAAAAATAACGTTTGACATTGACCGCCGACTAAACAGTTCTTGATTCGAAACAATAAGCAGAGATTATGAAATTCAAACAAGTTCCAGTGTTGTCAACCTGTCGATATTATTCAAATCTACTATTTAACAAACATTCTCTGTTGGATTAACAAATATCTAACAATTAAAATAACTCATCGCTCGGTCAATTCTGACAATATCATTAAAACTTTCCAAACATTTTCAACCATCGCTCAGTCTCAATATTAAAACTATTCGACAAGGATTTTCTGTTAACATGGTTTCGGTCATCTCATGGTGATTTTAGTAAGTATCTACATACTTGGTTTAGGTATTGCTATGTTTTAAGTTTATTTATTATCTATTAACTCTGAACGTAATCATACTTAATGAACAAGTGCTATCCATTCACCTAAGCTTTTGTTATTTTAGGTTTCCGGATAAAAATAATGTAGCACTAGAAAATTAGATAGGATTTGTGTTGCAATTGACATCACAGTCCATCAAAAAGTCCAGACATTATCTTGGTTATATTATGACTTGGGCAAACACTTTATATTCTTCATATAAATAGCAGTCGACTCATGGATTACTAGATCATAATAATTATTGATTTGTATATTAAAAGAATTATATGAATAAATAACTTGTAAATATTACAACTGGTAATAATTTTTCTGCATCCTAATTTTTTGTCTCAAACCACCAAAATGCGAAAAAATGTCGTCGCAATAAGTTCTTTGAATATTATCGATAATTTTATATCGAAATAACCAAGATCCCTACCACAGTTTTTATGTTTCTACTTAGCGTCACCCTGCATATGTAGTAGCGAATATAATGCTAAAATAGGTGTTGCTGTTTGTAGCAGACAAGATTCACTTATTACCCGATATTTATTGTTTTTTTTTTTACCGATATTTACCCGATTTAGTCTATACTAGGGGTATTAAATCGGACTTGGCAACATAGACCACACTGGCCATCTACAGAGCAATAGCTGAATATAATTCATATAAACTTATTTCATTTTTACTATTTGATGTCTCCAATTGTCGATCTAATTTTGCTATATCAGTTTTTCTATGCCATTTTGACATCTACCATATTTCATGGCATCACCCGTCAGGGATACAGCACTTGCCACAGGCACAACAGCCACAGGCACAACAGCCACAGGCACAACAGCCACAGGCACAACAGCCACAACAGCCACAGGCACAACAGCCACAGGCACAACAGCCACAGGCACAACAGCCACAGGCACAACAGCCACAGGCACAACAGCCACAGGCACAACAGCCACAGGCACAACAGCCACAGGCACAACAGCCACAGGCACAACAGCCACAGGCACAGCCACAGGCACAACAGCCACAACAGCCACAGGCACAACAGCCACAGGCACAACAGCCACAGGCACAACAGCCACAGGCACAGCCACAGGCACCTACAGCCACAGGCTCATCACAACAAGCAGTATCAGTAAAAATAATAATCTGTCTAGTCTGTCAATCAAGTTAACAGTCAAGTCAATCAAGTTATTCAATCAAGTCTATTAAGTATCAGTATTCAGTTACTTCGTCTTATTCAACTTTTATACAAGGTACGGACGACAGCAGGTCAAGCCACCCGAAACTGCCAAATATTCCCAATAAAAGCTTGAGCCTTAAAGCTTTAGCGATGTTGTGTCAGATTGTTTGTGAATTTAATTATTAAGAGACAGATGGAACTTTATTTTTCAAAACCTCCTTTCTTTACCATGCAATTAAAGTAACTAACAAATCCCGTGCTATCAGAGAGTAGCTCTGACCAAGCACAAGATAAGTCCAGTTACAATTGCTATGGTACTACCAGAGGGTAGCCCTGGGCACGTACCCGCACCAAAAAGGAGATCGCCGAAATTCGCCCCAGCACGGACAAATAAATGTCCTGCATTATAATTTTACTGTCATTTTTTTATATTATATGCAAATATCCATAGTTAACGGACAAGCGTGGGTTTAAAACGAATAATTAAAAGCCTTGTAACTACTAAACAATTTGTCTGTCATATAAATTGCTGCTTTAGAGATGTTGCTTCTTGTTTTTACGAAATCGATAGTTTAATAATTGTATTTATGAATTAAAAAACACGAAGTTTTATTAAATGTATGCATTTTTTTATTATTATGACTACATTTGTTATCAAAATACATTAAACGCAATCTGTAAAATAGCGTAATAATAGTGTTTTTATCGATATTAAACAAAATCGATTCTCAAATCGTTAGTTCAAATAGCGGTATCGATTTTACAGATGCGGAAATGAGTGACATCTCCAATTGTTTTGTTATGTTTGTTACTCGCGATTTTTTTTTTTGCGGCATGAGTGTCACGCTCATTTTTCATTGGACTTTTAAAATTATTTATAGTGTTGTTTACTAAATAAAATCGCGTGATTTATGTAGTAAAAAGTGCATTCAGTGAATAATTTATAAAGAACAGTGAAATAATGTAGCACAGTGGCCACATCATGTCCTTACTCCAAATTCTTTCTTGTCGGCCTCACGCAGGAAAAGAAAGGAGATTAGGATAGAAACTTACTCAAGAAAAAAAAATTACTAAAGACTAGGCTGTATGGCGTACTATGCCTTTGCCTTTTCCGTTCAAAAGAACGGAAAGAATTAAACCAAAAAAAAAATTGTTACTCGCTTCCTTGCCTTTGTGCAGAGTAGTGAGTGTTCACTTTTGTTACTGGATTACACGAGTAACAGTTGTGAAGGTCAGATGGCAGTCGCTCCATGTAAAACATTGATATTCAGCGGCGTCCGGCCAGACCGGACGCCGACCCCAAAATAATTGGTAAAAGGCTAGACTATAAATTACTTGTATTATTCACACATTTGATGATTACATTCATTTTCTTACTAAACGTAAAAGAAATAATAAATCTATTCAGTTTTCTTTACGATTATATAACCTCAAAATCAAACACATTTTAGTTTGATACTCGGTTCCTAAGCTTGTCCGTGTATCAACAAATACCTGATATGATTACATGAATCATTCCAAACACAACTAGCATTTTCTTATTGCTGTCAATTTTGGGGCATTCAATGTATGGAATTTTAGCAATGTCCTTTGTGTAGTTAGTATTTGCAATAATGTGCGGTAAGGTACCACTAGAGAGTAGCCCAAGCCATGTACCCACACACAGTATTATACACAACCAAACAAATTATCACAGTTGCAAATTGAAAATACAATCGATACAGATACTGACCCTTAATAAGTTTTCCAAATGTTATTTTTAAGCAATACTGTTTTATATTGTCGTTATTTACTCAATTCAGATAATTCTTTACTTACGAATAACTTCTGGAGGTTCTCACTGTTGGTTGAGGTTCTGGGGCTCTGTATTTTTGAAGTACATACAGGATTATTCCTGTATAGGACACCAGGTAACGGATTATTGCTGCTTATGCAGCGTAGCAGTTCCAACGTCAGAGAAGACGGCCTGATGTCATCATTACGGTGCGAGTGAAGTCAGCGACCCGCTGAACAACGGCTTCCGAAATATCGTCACAAGCTCCAACGGCGGTTATGAAAAAAAAAATAGTTTTATAAAACCAGAGCCCTGATCCCTACTTCTGATGTTAGGATAGCAGAGTGTGGGGGTAATTAAATAATATTAAAGCAAACATTATAGGAGAAACATTATGTACATAGTTACTTATAACATTACACACTGGACATATTTAGAATCATCAGCAATATAAATTATAAGACCAGGCACATAAGAATTATGTGCCTATAACGAATATTCAGAATACTTAACTGGTAGTGTGCTCGGTCCGACGGCTCGATGGAGACTGTCTACTAAGGGACGAGTCACCGTATTTATAGGAAATGCCACTCTCAGAGTACCATCGAGCCGTTTTTATAATTTTATAAAAGTTTTCTACCCTCGGAATCAACTAAACTTAAGCAATCCACAATACAATACTTTTATTAGAATTATGACTCGTTATATATATAACACGCGCTATTGCCGCCACCGATTTCGGTGGCAGGTGTCGGAGGGCGGTGTTTGTGATTCCGTCCGCACCGGGTGCCTTTCTGGGCTTGGTGCGCCTTATTGCCCCCAGTACTTGGCCCGGGGAGAAGAATATGGGGTCTTCATCTGGAGCTACCGGCGTCTTGAAGTACTCTCCAAGGTGTTGCTCCACTGCTGCGACATGGTCCAGGGCGTCTGTCGGGTTCGGCGTGAACTGACGCTCCAGATGCTCGGCGAATATTTCGGCCCGGTCGGCCGCCGTGTAGCGTAGCGCCCCGTCGCTGTTGCGTAGCGGGCGCACCGGGGCTGGGGTATTCTTTAGGCGTCGGCACAGCCGGTGTACCGACGCCCAGTCGCCGTCTGCCGAGTCTATAATGTACTCCCAGCTCTCCGATGCGTGCGCATGTAGCTCGGCCTTAACCTTGTCCGTGACACGGTTGAGCTGGTTCTTAATGGTGGGGCATCTTGTTTGTTGCCACCGCCTGCGCAGACGCCTCTTGTCGGCGATCATGTTTGCGGTGTGTGCGGGGAGCTTCTGGTAGCGCCCCTGTGACGCGGTGGATGTGCATGTCGCCGCTTCCAAGGCGCTCTTGATGCTGGCGGTGAGCCCCTCAGCCAACTCGTTCACGTCCAAGGCGTCGGCGACGGGCCGAGTGGGCGTGGTGGCCTCCATTACCTTCCTGAATTTGTCCCAGTCCGTGTGTCGACGTGGCGCCGGATGGGCAACTCTGGTGGTGTGGTCAGTCAGGCGGACGAGCACTGGCTGGTGGTCGGACTTCAGCTCGTCGTCCAGCACCTCCTGCGCGATTTGGCAGGTGAGGCCTTGGTGTACGACGATGTCCAGCACATCGGGTGTGTGTGCTACGTTGTCTGGGTAGTGGGTCGGCGTCTCCGGTCCGGACATGTCATACCCTTTGGCCTCCGCGTCGGCGAAGAGTCGTCGGCCCCCCTGATTTATGGTTCCGCTGTTCCACGCCGGGTACTTACAGTTAAGGTCGCCGGCGATGATGGTAGGGTGTGGTGAGGCTAGCAGCGTGTGTATGTCGCTTGTGTTGAGTGGTTTCTTTGGCTGCTTGTATGCTGCGTACATACACACGTGCCTACCGGCGACATGCAGCTGCACACCCAGCGCTGAGATGCTGCTGAGTGTTGGGGGCGGTAGCTCCTGGTGGACGACTCTTCGCTTCACCAGCACCACCAGGCCTTGGGAAATCCGGTGTCGCTGGCTGTTGGTCTCATTGTATTGCCCATCCTTTTGGTAGACGTGATAACCTGGGAACTTGACCGTGTCCCCAGGTCTCAGGAGCGTCTCGCTGATGAGCGCCACGTCGATGTCCTGTTCCTGCAGGAGAGGACGGAGGAGCACGACCTTCTCCCTGAGGCCGCGGGCATTCCAGTGAAGTATTCTCACCGGCTTAGACATGTCTGTTTAACATGATCAGGTCTGTTATGCCGGTGAGAACAACTGGCACCGGGTCCTGACCCCTGCTGAGCGCCAGCAGGATGGAGCGGCCTCTCCTGTAGGCCCGGGGTGTCTTTCCCCGGGTGCGCCCGCCGACAAGGCGGTATGTTGTTGTTTTTGTTTTGGTGGCGGCGGCCGACTACGCCACTCCTGAGCGGAGCTGCTCGGCGCGGGGCCGCGGACCATCCGACTCACAGTACTTTGTGAGCTTTTGGTCGGCGGGTGGGAGAGGTCGTCGGTTCCTGTTGGTTTAGGCCCCGCCCCTTTCTGTGGGATATTCACTGTCAGTGCATTGACAGTGGCGGGGTTAGCGGCGGCGTTGGTCTTATTGGTCTTCCCTCTTTTGCCGCCGCGTCCTTTCCTCCTCCGTCCTGATCGTTCGCTGACATCGTTAGACCATGAACGAGGATCACGACTTGGAGAGGGATGATGAATTCGATATGGCCGCTTATCCGCAGCGCGTGGGGCGCCAGAAGCGCGTGCTCGGCATCGAGTACACGTTCAACGATACGGCGCGGCGCGGCGGCGCCGGGCCACGAGGACGCGGGCGCGGTCGTGGTCGTGGTCGGGGCCCGGCACGCGAGCCCGAGCCGCTGGACGAGCGCCCGCCGCTGCGTGCGCCGGCCACACCGCCTAAAGTTGACGACAGCAAGGATTTTCCCTCTCTTGGCTAGACTCACAGTGAGCCTTTGCTCTTCTCCCCGCGTTAAATAATACAAATTTAAAAATATTGTATGTACCGTTATTTTTGAAGTAAATATACAAAATATTTACACGAGCGTGTATTATATTACATTAGAATTTAGTTGATTTCTTCGGAAACCATCTTTCAATTTACTAATTGACTTGATCGGGTTCAATTTGAAAGTTATTGATATGGGGGTTGACTAGTCTTGCTCGCAAATCACAGGTGTTCTAGAGGGGGAGGATTATTTTTAAGAGTTTTAATTTTGGATTCACATAGCTACAGTATGCATACGGAACTATAATAACAGTAGCTTTTATCATATTGTAATCACAGCTTATGATTTAACTATGAGTTATATTATGGCATAAGGATTTTAATACTTACTGACTGTGACAAGCTATGAATTTACTCCGTCACAATTTAGAGTAGAACAAAGTAACCCTTGTTGCATTTTTTATCATGAGTTTGTGTTGACAAATGCAGACTTTGGGAACTGTAAATAGTTGATATATGTTAAAAGATAAGGTCTTAAAAATAACAAGGTTGATTTTTGTTGTTACACAACTTCAGAAAAATAAACATTTTGTATGTGTGAAAAAAAAAAAAAAAATATTGTCTTATACTATCGGCGGTAACGAAACCATAGCGAGATGTAATTCGACGCCAACGCCATCTATCGAGCGCAGCGGTACTAAAATTGTGAACATTGCTTTATACATCCCGCTATGATTTCGTTTGCTTTTTGTCAGGTTCGACATCGTTCGCTACGATTTTTGTGAGCAACCCACCTTCTTAAGTATATTTCTACCTGGGTACAAGTTGTGCTAGGGGCGCGACATGGAGCTTTTTGATCAGCCAATCCTGATTCGGCTTTGATCACGCGATGTTTTTATCTCTTTCTAGTCCTAGTCGCACCTCTTTACAGCCAATCACAATACGTTTTATCTACCAATTAAATTAGAGCTTACATTTTAATACTTATTCTAGCTATACAATCTACTTATTGATATTTTACATGTTTTTATTTAATCAACGCGATGTCGTCCGTAACAATACCTTGGATACATCCCTATTCTTGCTCCTGTATCTAAACAAACATTTATACTTACATACACAAACACCCAAACCCGGAACAACTACCTGCAGGCCATACAAATATTTGTGCTTCTTAATTATGCCAACTAATAACCCCACAATCTCTGAAACATATTGATATTCTAATTATCCAACTTCGTTACTTTGTTATCGAACCTTGCTCTAATTCTGGTAGCTGCGGCCACCGTTGTAAAGTTCAAACCGCATAGAGGAGGAATTGGTGGTTCTATGTTGAAGCTGGATGCATTACGAGGTTAATTTTGGTAGAGTATACGAGTAGTTGGGGAGTTTGTTTGCGTAGGGATTTCTGTAGATATGGCAGCGTTTGTCTGCTTCCGTGGCGTAGCGGTAGTGAAAGCGGCCGCTGCACAAGGAGGCGCGGGTTCGCCTTTAACCTCAAAATATACAGCATATATTTTAATTTTTTGTTATGCTCTGCTCATGTTATTTGCAGAGTAATGTTATGTAGCCCAAAGCCTTCCTGGATTAATGGGCTATCCAACGCAAAAAGATCCAAAGCCTAGAGCACAGGCGTAGAGTATGGCTACTCTACACATGTGCTCTAGGCTTTGGATCTTTCGCCTTTCGGTGTTCTATAGGTTTCATTTTGCTGAGTGTGCGAGGGAATTGCAAGATTTAGTTCCCCTATCTCCGTTCCACCATCGGACGACCCGTCGCATGGCGAGTTTCCACCCTTACGTCGTTAACACCACTACGATTCGGACGAAGCGTTTCGCCTCCTCTTTCATACCGCGTACATCGAGGGACTGGAACAATTTACAAGCGGCGGTGTTTCCGTCGAACTACAATTTGAGTGTCTTCAAGGCTAGACTGAATAGGCTCTTAATAAACTAGTGCGCTTTACCATCATCGATTGCGTCACTGCTTACCACCAGGCGGGATTGCGGTCAAGCGCTAGTTTATAATTTATAAAAAAAAAAGAATTTTTCATATTGGACCAGTAGTTCCTGAGGTTAGCGCATTCAAACAAACAAACTCCTCAGCTTTATGTATTAGTATAGAGTATAGATTAGTTTCTTATCTAAGAGTAACAAATAAAAAATAAAATAAAGTAACTGGGTCACTGAAGATCTAAAAGACAATTGTGACATTGAAAGGGAACGTAGTTCGCTGGCTGTGCGTTGTAACATGTTGGCCCGCAGGTTCGCGAGATGTACGAAGCCAGTTAAAGTTACGGTTTTTAAAGCTTACTTTCAACCTTCTACACGTGCGGCCTGTAGGTTAACTTCACTCAGCGGGTATACAGCGACCTATGTATTCAATATAATAACGCACTGACTCACTGAGGGTGCTGTTGGGGCTACCGCGGCGTTGTAGTGCGTCAGGAATGTTTGCGGATAATAATATGATGACGCATGTTCGCCGCAGTAACAACAGTACCTATTCTCATTGTGTACGCGGATCGGTGGGATTCTCCCATGTTGCAGAGGTTGAAGCAGAGGTGGATGCAGCTCCACGCTAAGTTTTAAGTTTTAATTTTTTGTATGTATATCTAAATCAAAATCAAAATCATAAGTCATTTATTCAAATTAGGCTGAGAATCGGTACTTTTTGTCCGTCAATATGACATAAGACAGTCCCCCAAAACGCCTACCTATCGACACTTCCTAGTTTTTTCGCTGGGAAGAAGAAGTGGCGGAACAAACTCACCAGCAGCACAGCTGTCTCTTCATTTAAAAAACACATGACTTAAGAGGGCGCATAAAGCTAGAAAAAAATCGGATTTCACCCGCGCGCTTCACACGCCCCGCACTCGTCCAACGCATCGAAAACATTACCCGCGCCATGTTTTGTTTTACGAGTACACAGTAAACGCAAAAAGGTCAGATAAAAATTTGCAATGTGCGAGTCGGATTATCCGTCTGTACTTTGAACTAAACAACAAACAAAATAAATATTTTTCAAATTATAACGAAAAGGTATGTAATGTAATCATACTGATAATTTTATTTTTTAGGTAAGACTTGGCTAAGCGCAACTCAAAGCATTCATTAAAATAGTAATTTTTGCTAGTCTTCTATAGTTATGATAAAAATTATAGATGACATTAAAAAATATTCAAGATGGAGGGTATAGATTTTAGAAAATATGTAATAGGGATGTATCCAAGGTATGAAAATCAAAAAAATATTTAGTTCCTCTTATAGATAATAAAGAAAATTAAGATCCTTATTTTTTATTTTGTCGATATTACCAAAAACTACTGAGATATAGCGTATTAAAGTAACGGAGTGGGGGCTAATTACGTAGTAAAAATGCGACATTTCAAATCAATATATCTTCCTAAGTATTAGAATGAAAGAAAAAATAAAAAATACGTGTTCAATATTTTATATAAATCTATCTGATGGACATTAAATTATTTTTTAGGATACAAGATACAACCCAATGGCCGAGGTTTTTAGGGTGCTGATTACGAACATAACATACAATTTGAAATCCGAAATAGCGGATATAAATTTTTAATAGAATATGACATGGTTTTATTTGATTATAATTCAAAAAGTCATGGCGTAAGAAGTCACAGACAGCAGTTAGTGACAAATAAAGCGAAAGGGAAGTAATGGTATAATTAAACGTTTTACTATTTAGTTGTTATTAATTTGTTTTTGGTTTTTTTTTACTAGAAATCCTGTTATTTGCTTGATGGATGAGGTGAGGAATGTGTATGTACCTACTTCAAACATAAAAAAAAACACTATGGAAATTTAGTAGTAGACAGTGGTGCATAAATAAAACGAAAAGTTAATAATCATTTATTTTTATACTGTAAAATATTTTTTTTTATAAATTAAGTATAAACCAGCGCTTGACCGCAATCCCGCCTGATGATAAGCAGTGGTGCGTTCGTTGACGGTAAAGCGCGCTAGTTACTTTCAATTTTATTACACGTTCGTTATTTTTTACTTTTTTATGATTTATTGTTATTTATTGATCTCTATATACACATACGTGTTCTTTTGCTGCTCTACCTTTATTTTGTGCACGACTACAGATACAACATTATTTGATTTTTACTTCTAAAAATAAAACTTCTACGAACTATCTTCCGATTATAGCTGCTGCTCCAGATAGTGCCGCATAATTAATATTGTAAGACCGCTTAGACCAGCAACCATCAGCAATAACATCGATTACCGCTATGCCTTCTTCCACTGTAGCACGCCTTTCACGTTGAGCCGCGGCTATGATAGTTTCGTTAGCCGTTTTTCCCATTCTTCACAAATTTGATTATGATCTTTATTAAACATTCATTGCTGTACACAGTCCTTGAAATTGTTCCAAACCGATGCCAGCGTTTGTGATACCAGAAACTGCTGCTGTATTAATATCTAAGTTGAAGGTTTTGTGTTTATAATAAATGTAAGTAGCTTTATATATATTACAAAAAGTTTCAATTTAGAATATAAACCAACTTTTGTTTCGCCAGTGATTTTAACATTGGATAGGTTACAGCCAAATTAAGGAGCATGATTTGAAATAATTTTAAATCTTTCAAAGAAATACACTTTGTTTATTACGAGTCGTTCTCTAACGTGTAACTGTTTTTTCATTAGTTTTCTTTTTCTTCGTACCTAACTTTGCCCGATTATACACTCGTGGTTCAATATTTCTGAAATCAAACGAAAATTGTCATAATTATGTATGGATTAGGTTTTACAGTTTATCATTGTGTGTGACTTTTACTGTGGAATCAAATGTTTGTTATATCATAATGGTACTAAAGTCAGAAAAAACTAGGTATGAACTAAGCTTTCCACAGATCTAGATGTACTGGTGTTATGTATAATGTAACTATGACTGATGTAAGTCTTTACTTAGTTTGCTTAGGTAACATTCTTTTCCATAAGGTGCTTTTGAGAAATGGCATATTTACAGATAAATTACCAACTATATTTATAATATTTTACCCATAACAAAAAATATTAAAATAGCATAATTACGTACCATTTTGGTTCAAAAGTTCATCACAGTTCGGATCAAGTTCGTTCAAAGGCGTAAAGGTAGATCTGTTAAAAAATGAAATGAAAAACAAACCTTATAAAGATCGTATTTTGAAGAACTAACATATAAAACTGGTATGTATTCACATTTTATATGATAACTACAGTTTCCGACTTATTATAAGCCCGTTTTGATAAGGAATAAGTGTAAAAATCTATTTTTATATTCCGCTAAGATTTTCGTAACAAGTAGCCAGATGATACATGCCTTGAAATTTATAACTTTTAAGATAAAGCACATTTTGCATTTTTACCTATGAAAGTGAGATTATTATAACTCGATAGTTTTTTAAATTGGGAATTTTAATGGAGATGTTTCAGAAATGTATGGAGCCTGGGTCAGCACATTGTACACTTAATGCTAGGTATAGTTACGCTATAGTTAACTGTTTTTAATGTTAATTTCCTATATTTTGGCTTAGTTTTTATACAGATTCAATTTAACTTGGTCAAGGAGTGTGTTGCATTAAAACATATTTAATATTTCCGTAGTTTTAATCTTATAGTTATTCAGTGACAGCGAATGACAAGAGAGTTTTTCAAAATCTGTTCTAACATAAAGGCCGGAACATAATATCTAGTAAAAAGGTACATAAAGCCAGATATACAATATACATAATACTACATTACTCCCCCCCTTAATTAAGTTGGTCTAAAACCCCAAAAACCCGAATCGTGCAGGTGGTTTTGTCTTTCGTCCTGACCGGCGCGGCGATGGTGCATTCGGTTGGACAGACTGTGATGTTGGAATACTGGCGTTGTCTTGGTGATCCCTGCTGGTGGAAGCGACAGGTGCCTGCGGTGACGTGGAACCATCAGGATGACCCCTGCTAGTGGACGCCACTGGAACCGGCTGTTCGCCATGGTCGCCGCTCTGTTCACGTGTGTCAAGATTTCGTCTGTAATAGGTAAAATTCCTAGTCTTGGTCGTTCTTCTCGGGGATAACTCAGGTTCTGGTCGTTTAGTTTCAACTTCATGTCTGAAAGATGGTTGTCTTGTTTCAATTGCTGCCTTAGTCACTTGTTCGAATCTTAAGCGAAGGTGGTCTGAATGTTTACGTCTAATTTCCCCGTTAGTGAGTTCTACTTCGTAAGAGTATGGTCCGTTACATTTAATTATTGTTCCGGGGTCGGATCCTTTTCCAATAGGTTTGTTTACCCATACTTTATCTCCGAGCTTGTATGTTGGGGGTGTGACTACTTTGTTAGTTGGCCTTAGTATCTGTTTCAGGCGTGTTTTTTCCAAGTTTTCCCTTACGTTAGGTTTCCAAAGATCAAACGTGGTGCGTATCGGCCTTCCGAACATCATTTCGTACGGTGACCTTTCTGTTGATCGTCGAGGGGTATTTCGATATCCCCGAAGAAAACTGTTTAGCCTTTCGTGTATATCATCTCTTCTGTCACTGGCCAACATGTGTTCTTTAAAAGTCCGCACTGCGCGCTCTGCCAACCCGTTGGTTTTTGGATGATATGGTGTTGTTTTTATATGTGTAATGCCAGCCCCTTGGCAAAAATGTGCGAAATCTTCAGATGTGAATTGGGGCCCGTTGTCACTAACTATATATCTAGGCATTCCGAATGTTGCAAATATATTACTTAATCTCTGTACTGTAGCTCTGGTCGTTGTTATGTTCATTGGCACAACTTCTAGCCACTTCGTGTACGCATCTATGACAATAAGCCACATGTGACCCAGAAATGGCCCTGCAAAATCGACGTGTAACCTGTGCCAGGGCTCGACTGGTATTCCCCACGGGTACACCGGTGCTTCATTTACGTTGCTTCTGGACTGCTGGCATAGATGACACTCTTTCGAGAACGTTAAAATATCTTTGTCAATGTTTGGCCAATACACGTGAAGGCGTGCTAGTGACTGCATCGCTGTAATACCGTTGTGTCCATCGTGCAGCATCTCTAAAATCGATCGTCGAAGTGTCTCGGGAATGACGAGCCTTCCGTTCCACAGCAAAATCCCGTCTTCGTATGACATCTGGTCTCTTTTTTCGTAAAAATGATGAAGTTCATTAGCAAGGTTTTTCTTCTCAGGCCAATGTGTCGTGACATAAGTTTTGACTTCGTTCAGTGCCTTGTCTTTAATTGTTTGTTTCTGTAGCTCACGTTTGGTGACTGGAATGTTCTCGAGTCTCAGGTGTAGTAAGTGAGCAAATTGTGGTAAACCGGTTCGTTCCTCCAGTGTTGTTTCCAAGCTTGTTAAGGGTAATCTTGATAGAGCGTCGGCCGGGGTGTTTTCCCGGGCTGTTTGGTAATGTATGGTGTATTCATAACTGTTTAGAATCATAGCCCATCTCAGAAGCCTGTTACTAGCGATTTTAGGTGTTTCTCGATCTTGACTAAAAATTCTTTCCAAAGGTTTGTGATCCGTTAGCAAAATAAATTTTCTACCATAGAGGTATTGATGGAATTTAGTGACCGCATAAACTATTCCCAATGCCTCCCTGTCGATTGTTGAGTATCGTTGTTCGATGTCGGAGAGTGTTCTTGACGCATAGGCTACAGGTCTCATTGTTTCGTTGATTTTGTGGAACAAAACAGCCCCAATTCCTTTCTCTGAGGCGTCGCTGCTAACAAATATAGGTTTGTTGTCGTCGTAGTGTACTAGCGTGTCGGATGATGTTAGAATGTTTTTTAATTCATTTGTTATTCTTGTATCTTCTTCGGTCCAGTTCCATCTTTGATTCTTTTTTAGATGTCTATATAACGGCGCGCATCGCATATGAAGGCTATGTATAAAACGGCCATAGTAGGTTATCGAACCCAAAAAGGCACGGAGTTCGGTTGTGTTCGAAGGAAGAGGCATGTTCTTAATTGCGTTGACTCTTTCTTCGGTCGGGTGCAACCCGTTAGCGTCAATTTTATGTCCGAGGAAGGTCACACTCTTTTGAAGCCAAGCACACTTGTTCACTTGGCTCTTTACTCCGGCGTCTTGTAATCTCTGCAAAACTGTTTTGACTCGTGTTAAATGTTCTTCTGTGTTATTGGCTGTTATGAGAATGTCGTCGAGGTAACATACGACGCCATCGATGCCGCTGAGGATTTGGTGCATTGTTCTTTGAAAAACAGCTGGTGCAAAGGATATTCCGAAAGGTAGGCGTTTGTAGCGAAAATAGCCCTTATGTGTTGATATTGTTAGGTATTTTCTCGATTCCGGATGAATTGACAGCTGTAGGTAAGCATCTTTGAGATCGATCTTTGTAAAAAGTTGCCCTCCAGACAATTTCGATGTAATCTCTTCAAATCTTGGAAGTGGATAGTCGTCGGTTTGCACATGTTGGTTGATTGTGACTTTGAAGTCAGCGCATATTCGAATACTACCATTTGATTTAATCGCTATAACAATTGGGGAAGCCCATTCGATAGGCGTTGACATTGTATCAACTGGCTCTAAAACGTCTTCTTGAACTAGTCGCTGAAGTTCGTTGTTTACTTGTTCCCCTTAAGGCGAGTGGTACAGGGCGAGGTCGAAATGTTTTCGGCCGAACGTCGTTAGGTATGTGGATTTTAGCGCTATGCCCTATTATTGTTCCCAGCTTGCCATCGAAAAGTGACTTAAATTCTTGTAGAATGTTGTTGATAGTGTTGTTATTGCTTGTGTCAAACTGATTTGTGACCGCTGTTGGTGTTTTTACAGTACACAGTCTAGCTCCCGGAGGTATTGGTAGGTCAAAGCTTACAATCCAATCTAGACCAAATAGAGGGATGTCGTTCTGTTGGGTGACGTATACGGTCAAAACCTTTTCCTTGTTAAAGGCTTTTACTGTTATTTGGCATGTTCCCAATGTTTCGATTATTATGTCCGTGTAAGCAATAAGGTTAGTGCATTTCTTAAGGGTGGGTCGTCCAATATATTTCCAAATTTTCTTTCCAATAACGGAGTGGGCTGCACCTGAGTCATAAAGCATTTCAATACTTTTTGTGTTGAGCTGAGTTGGTACCATAATCTTTGATACCTGCTTGCCTTTCTTTACTGCACAAGTGTGTACGCTATGTTCATCAGAGTCCTCCGTGTCGCTGTTTGTTTGTCGCGTAATTTGTCTTGTCGTGTTGGTATGTTGTGGTAACTTGAGTCGACCACTGGTTATACAGACGCTTGAAAAGTGGTTTTCCTTGCCGCAAGAGTGGCACTTCTTCCCTTTTGCCGGGCAATCGTTTATGTTTGTGTGAAAATCTCTCCCACAATACATACATGTTTTCACCTTTGGTAGGTGTCGTTGAATGTGTCGTTGTGTTCTTGGTCTTATTTTGTTAATGTTCTGTTGCTTGGTAATCGTTTGAGTGTTGTTGGTTATTCGATGGCTCTGTAGTTCCGCTTGTTCTAGTTTGTTTGCTGTTGCTATCACGTCACAGAGTTTAGCGCTGTTTGTTGGGTGTTCTTTGATGAGTTCTTGCTGCCACGTGTTGTGGTTGATGCCTATAACCAGCTGGTCTCGTATGCGCTCATCCAGAGTGTTGCCGAATTCGCAGTAACCAGCTAGTGATCTTAATTCCAGAATAAATTGTGTAATTGTTTCTTCAGTTTTTCTGTGTCTCGTTGCAAAAGCGACTCTTTCTGAGAGTACGTATGTTTTCTTACCATAGTATTCGTTGAGTACTTTTTTCAAATCGTCATACGACTTGGAAGTAACAGCGGCTGGTCGGTAATAATCTACGAGCACCTTGAATGCTGTAGGACCAATTCGAGAAAGGAGCAGTTGCTTACATTTGTCTTCGTTATTTTTGTCGAGTCCGTGAAGTTGAAGTTCTATTTCGAAACGTTGGACGTAATAGTCCCATTCTTCGGTTTTGTTATCGAAGGTTTCAAAATGAAAACGATCAACGCGATCGGTCATTGCTCCGTCCGTCGTCGCCAGAAATGTTGCATTAAAACATATTTAATATTTCCGTAGTTTTAATCTTATAGTTATTCAGTGACAGCGAATGACAAGAGAGTTTTTCAAAATCTGTTCTAACATAAAGGCCGGAACATAATATCTAGTAAAAAGGTACATAAAGCCAGATATACAATATACATAATAGTACAGAGTGCAACACTACTACTAATAAATATGGTGTTCAGCAATAAGCGAAATAAGATTTCGACAGTGACATTTGATTGACGTGTCGTGTATCTAAGGCTATCGTATTTATATTATCTACCATATGACTGCGAAAAAAACAAAATATGAATTCCAAACATACGGCCCATTAAATAAACACAATAAACTCAAATCAACACTCGACACGAACACAACAGGAAAATAGAACTGTCAAAGTCGCCTGCAATCAAACGTCATAAAAAAGTGTCATGGCTACCTTAATATAGGGGTTATCTCACTAAAAAACGTTTCAATTAATTAATTTCATATACTTGTAAGTATTTTTATTCAAATTAATTTAGTAGTATTTTTATGAAAATCTTCTACTATTTTCCTTTTTATCTAGGTATATAGCGTACATAGTGGTGGCCTAAAATGAAACATCTCATTTTTACCTAGATATATAATCAATAAATAAATATATGGCTCCGATTATGTCTATTCGTTCATATTTATACATCAAAATAATTCGAATTCATACCAATACTTAGTATAAAATATATTTTTTTGTAGTTGAGCAAATATAAACCAAACAAACCGCAAAGTAAACTCCCCTCAACAAGCGAATGGTCAGGGTATCGATTTATTTTGCATATACTATTTGGCCACCATTACTCCAGTGCTTATTAAAACCTACACATACATAATAAATTAAAATTAATAAACAAACCTTTAACAATTAGCCATGAGTTGACGTTTTAATTCCTTATTTTCTCTTTTAGAGCGGTTTTTTGATTTTTTTTGTTTGCCATAATTTCGTCAAAGTATTTTCACGGGTACGGAGCACAGAAGCACAGTCCTCTCGTCTCAACGGAGCGATCGCAACTGATCAATGAAACAAAACATGCTTGTAACGCATGTACCAGGCGAAACAGAACGAGAGTGTTCTGCGCGGAATAAGAACGTAGTAAGCGGCAAACCAGTTTTTTTATAATTACTCGTAAAATATACAATATTTTATGAAATCCCTAATACAGTCCCTCGGTAATATAATTTTATATTGTGCATTAAAATATTGACTCAATAATAGGCATAATTTTGAAAATAAATTGAATTTAGTTGAAAACTAGATGCAACTTTGTGATTTTTTTCTATCGAGAAAATATTATAATTTCATGTTTTCACTCAGACCAGTCTCTCTCAAATATAATGTAATATCTATATTTGAAAAACCAAATAATTTGTAGCTTATTATGGACTGTAAAAATCAAATCTAAAATCAACAATTTACCTTTATACCCCCTTAACACAATACTTTGTATAGTGATGAACACAAGATAACTCAACAACAATAAAAATATATGAAAAATGAATAAATATAAATAATAAATATATATAATATATATTTATCATATGCCAACTACCACTCCATCTGTGTCTGTAACCTACTAACACTAGAAGTTAAGTAAATTTGTTACTAACCTTATGGACTCCGGTCTGAAATAAAAGTATTCTATTCTATTCTGTTCTGCTATATTGTATTCTTTTCTAAAAACCGACCTAGTGTATTAAATTTTAGTTCAGCACCAAGGGTTCGTTGTCTAATTTAAATAAGAGATATTGTGGATATTGAACAAAATGTAAAAAACAAGATAAGTTTATTTTTCAAATTAAGCATTCTTCCGTCCATATATCTAGGTTTCACCCCCATCATCAACCTTTTTATCGTTCTACTGCTGGGCACAGGTCTCCTCTCATACAGAGAAGTATTGAGCGTAATCACCAGGCTTGCTCAATGCGGGTTGGCGATTTCAGACTTAAAAGTCCAGGTTTCCTCAAGATTCCGTGCGCAGTTTCTGGCCTGCCATCGGATTCGTCCCCAGGTGGCGGATAGGAGAACGGCCCCCAGATATGGAACCAGAAGTGGGGACCGCTTCGGCGGTCACACGTGCGGCGGGTCGGCCTCCACTCCAGGTGGCTGACGTGACCCGAACTCTGCGTCACCGTCGGGCAACCCGGTCTCCTCATTGAGAGGAGCTGGGGGCCCCGTTTGCCTCCGGGCAAACGAGTGGGGCTAAGAGGAAGGACACCTCGCTAAAAACCCTTGGCTGCTGCGTCTTCTCGCACAAAAAGACGTACCCAGCCCGGCCCCTCCCTTATGGAGGGACCACTGTGGGCCCGCCTTTTGGCGGGAATCGCCGGCGGGGGATTGGTAGACAGGCTCTGCCATTTCCCATGACCCCGCCACTCAGGCGATGTCGTTGTGCCGCTGTGGGTTTAGTGGGTATTCCCGGCTTCGGCTGGGCGAGTCCCACACACGCCCTTCGGGGTATGGTGCGTAAATGCATTACCATAGCGTCAAAAAAAAAAAAAGTTTCTTCAAGATGTTTTCCTTCACCTTCAGTCATTGGTGTCCAAGAAATACTTAGAAAGTACATATAACTTTAGAAAAGTTACAGGTTTCACCCATAAAATGTAAAAAGTTATGAGAATTACAAATAATGAAAATTACAATACTTATATATAAAATTATTCTTTATAAAATCATACCCGACATAATTTTCCGTACTCAAATTCAAAACTGACGGTCGCGTGGAACTGCAGCACCAATCAAGCTATCAAATTAAACTTGTATGATATATTTAATTGGTTCATATCCCATGGGATGACACAGTGACGCATTTACTCTACCAGGGTTTATTATATACGTTAAAATTAACGTACACGGTAACGGAGCAAGGGTTCATTGAGGGGAATGTTGACATAATGTCGAAGGATATTTTAGTAATGACAGTTTGATGACATTAATTTAAGAAGGCTATGCTTTGCCTCTTTTATTAAGCTTCTAACCTATATTTACTTAGTTATTTATTAAAGTACTAGCTTTCCGTCCGCAGTTTTGCCTGCGTGGAGTTCGGTTATATCGCGCTTTTTAGATTTCCTTCGGGAATATGAAATTTTTCCGGGATAAAAGTACTCTATTATTTAATCCGGACTTCTAACTTTACGTCCACAGAATTTCAAAGCAATCGGTTCAGTAGTTAGGGCGTGAAAGCGGGACAAATAAACATACAAACTCACTTTCCCATTTATAATATTAGTATGATGGTTTATCGTTTCTAAATAAATTCAAGTCGTGGTGGCCTAGTGGTTAAAACACCAGCCGCTTAACTATGAGTGTGCAGGTATATAATATAATTTTTCTAAAGTTATATGTACTTTCTAAGTATATCTTGGACACCAATAACTGATTATAAGGTGAAGGAAAACATCTTGAGGAAACGCGGACTTTAAGTCTGTACATCGAGGGACTGGAACAATTTGCCAGCGGTGGTTTTTCCGTCGGACTACAACTTAAGTGTCTTTAAGGCTGGAGTGAACAGGCTTTTAATAAACTAGCGCACTTTAACATCAACGATTGCATCACTGCTTACTATCAGGCGGGATTGTGGTCAAGCATTAGTTTATATTTTATAAAAAAAAAAAAAAACTCAGAACGCGGCATTGTCGACAGCAATAATTGCCTCCTTTCTTGCCGCGTGTCGCTCATGTGTATAAACACGAAAATAGCATAGTATTTGTCTACATAGTTGACATAATAAACGCTTTTGATCTTCTATAAGCGTTATAATCAAAGGATTTAATTACTGTTTCCCCAAAATCTGGCCTGTTGAGTTTAGATAACGCTCGATGTAAAATTCTATTATCTGAATCCGGTCAGACTGGAGGCTGACCTCAACATATTTGGGATAACACTAAGCAGAAAACGATGATAAGTATTTTCCTAGAATCAGTCAAATGTAGTTGGAATATAATAGAATACTCGTTAGCCTTTTCTCTTTTTTATTGTAGTTACCATCAAAACTCACACTTAAACACATCACTACTTAAAACACTGAAAGATGCAATTTTACGCCTGAAAACCCACAGCTGAAGAGTGGTTGGTTTCAGGAAATAATACGGAAAAATGTAATCTTTATAAAAATACAAAATTAAGCAACATTAGAAACAAAAGGTCAGCGCGTAATTTTACAATCCAATTTACTTCAGCCATTTTGAACAGCAAAAACATTTTATTATGGAGTGCTTTTCATTAGCCAGTCTCATAGAAATACCGAAATGACACAATAAAAACATTAGGTACTGTGTTCCGCAAACTGAATCCTATGCAATCATGTTTTGCAAGCGACTTTGACCTTTAATGCCAACAAATTAAGGCGAGTAATCCATTGGTTAATCTAATGGAAACCAAGTTAAAAGAGGTTTAGCATTGGCCGGGTGTTACACCGTGCTTGCATGTCGGTGATTATTTAATTAATTAATGTATTTGAAAGACGTGTTTAGTTTGTTCAGCTGTTTTATTGTGTCAAGTGCTGTTTGTTTTATGTATAGAGTAACAATTGTACTATATGATTAAAATATAAGCTTATATCACGAAATACGTCCATACTAATATTATAAATGGGAAAGTGTGTTTGTTTCCGCTTTCACGCCGTAACTACTGAACCGATTGCTTTGAAATTTTGCAGACGAAAAGTTAGAAGTCCAGATTAAATAATAGGGTACTTTGATCCCGGAAAAATTTGATATTCCCGAGGGAAATCTAAAAAGCGCGATATAACCGAACTTCACGCGGGCGAAGCGCGGGGTAGTTAACAATAAATTAGTTTTGAAATTGTTAATTAATCTACTATGTCATAAGATGACTATGGGTTTCATTTTAATTCTTGACAGCAGACGTTGTTTTTTTTTTTTTAATAACTCTGAATAGAAAGAAAGACGGCAGTTGACCGAGGTGATGCAATTTTAAACCCAACAACACGATCAACGATGCTGCGTCAGAAGGAAATTTATCTGGAGACTCTCTACGATCAAACTCCCGGCACACATTGCAACACAACTGCTCAAATCCGTCCTCCGTTCGGCTTCACCAGCCATCATGTCAGGACACGACGAATCGCTTGGCGGCAAGACTGTCTGGCGGGTGGTAGCTTCTGCCGGCAGCCGATGTTATGGCCTACCACCGAGGAATTCTTAACTTAGCTGGTGAAATAATATTTCACTTCAACCTCCTTACCTTTGTTACACGGTAAGATTTTTGCAAAACAGTTTGGTTATCAACAGAGTTCTCCAAAGAAAATTACCTTGAGTCACGCTTCGGTGTAACAAGCGGACCACAGTAATGGGTTGTTAAATTTGTTGGACGCCTTATGGCTGAGAAACGGTGGAGTTGGAGCAAATTTATGCAACGGATAATTTTCTCATGCTCTCAAGATGGGGTCTAGTAGTCTTGCTTATTCCATATGTTTTATTGTGAGGTGAGAAAGAAAAATAACGGCGACCACACTTCATACCCCACACTGTAAGCATTGCTTAAAGTTTTTTTGCAATAGGTACACTTCAAAAAGATTCTAACCTGTAGTAATAGTGGTTGCAATTAGGGTGA
>JADWQK010001628.1:0-46876 GCA_017933935.1 Sesamia nonagrioides
AGACGGCAGTTGAGCGAGGTGGTGCAATGTTAAACCCAACAACACGACCAACGATGCTGCGCCAGAGGGAGATTGATGTGGAGACCCTCCACAATCAAACTCCCGACACAACAACATTTGACGCATCGTACTCGGCAGACATCGCAACACAACTGCTCAGACCCGTCCTCCGTACGGCTTCACCAGACATCATGCCGGAACACAGCGAATCGCTTGGCGGCAAGACTTTATCTGGTGGGTGGTTGCCGATGTTATGGCCTACCACCGAGAAAATGATAAGTGCTGATTATAAATTTAAAACCATAAGTAAAATAAACATATTACAAATAATATAGGCAGGATAAAAATGAAAATTGAGAAAAAGCATTAAAAAACAAATTAAAGAATGCTTAATCCATCCTATCCTATTTTTAGTTTTAGAACCAAAAATTCGGTGGAGAGACGTGTGAAGAGGCTAATTGGTGACCTAGATGTAGTTCAAAACGGTCTCTAAAGCCTGGAGCACAGGCTAAGATTAGCCAGCGTGTCGGTGTTCTATAGAATGCATTTTGGAGAGTGTGCGAGGGAATTGCATGACTTAATTCCCCCATCTCCGTTCCATAATCGGAGGATCCATCGTACGGCGAGTGTCCACCCATAAGTTGTTGACACCATTACGATCCAGACAAAGCGATTCGCGACGTCTTTTATAGAGGGATACATTTGAGGGATTGGAACAGTTTCCAGCGGCGTTGTTTCCGTCTGACTAAAATTGAGTGTCTTCAAGGCTAGAGTGTATAGGCTCTTAATAAACTAGCGCGCTTTACCATCAACGATTGTATCACTACTTACCACCTGGAGGGGTTTACGGTCAAGAACTACTTTATAATTAAAAAAAAGAAAACACCAATCTCCACTTCCTCTCACATACCGTTTATCTTTATTCCAGCCTAGGGAAAATTATATGCTGCACTGTCAAATGCCATTTAGGAATTAAATACATAAAAAGGCATATGAAAATGCAATAAAAAATGCTACTTATTATGCTCTGTTCAGCGGAAGGCATAAAAGAACGGCTATTAAACGCTTAATTAATCGAAATGTCAAACCTTTCAGCGTCACTATTTTATAGACACACACACACACATACAAGTAGGTTTGTTTATTTTGAGTTATATTTGTTATGGTTCTAGTGATATTTATTTTAGAAGTAAGTATGTATGTTGCATGTATTTTTGTTTTTGAGAATCGCAGTGAATTTATGAATTATTTTTCATGTCCTTGACTTTTTCACACGCTGTCTACATCTCTGTATTTAATGTTCTATCGCAGATATATTGGAATAGATAAGCATCAGCTTATTTCATAAGAAATCTCTTTCAGTAGAACATTAAAAAGGTACAGAGGTAATACTTTTTTCTTCACTGTTTAGATATGTGTACATAATGGTAAATAAATAAATTATTTTGCCTCGACAACAGTAACATTCCTTCAGTTTGTTAATATCTAATTTGTTATCTGCTGAAAATAAGTGTAGCATATTTGTAAAATTATTTGTGTTTCTGTCTATAGTATGTATTTCTTTCATAATAAAACTCCAACTCAAAATAAGAGCTAATGCAAGGAGATGAGAGTACAATATTGTAGAGAGTATTATCTACCGACGTGAAACTAGGCTTTTAGGTTAAGCCGGCTTAGTAACACCTAATATGATTTTCCATAATAGATTTTCCAACACTCACCCTCTTACACTATCGGTTTAATCGCAACAGAATTCTGTATAGTGTTTTTATTTCACGCGCGTATTACTTATGATTGCTAAGTGTTTGTAAAAGCACCCACAATCACAGCGTAACATTTAAAAAATATACAATATGTAAAGAAAACCCTGTCCGATCCGTGAAGGTATTGTTAGTTATCGATAACTGATTCTATTAATGCCTACAATGACGGGCCTACTGAAAAAAAACCCCCTAAAAATAAATAGTATTTCGCGTAAAGAGGTAACTTAATACATGTGCGGTAGGCAATACATGCGCGGGCGAAAGGGGGCAGGACACGCGGCACGCGGTCGCATCGCTATTCGCTCGTAATAATACCGTCAAAAATGGTGTTGTCAGTTTAAAAAAAAATACCTAGTTTTGGGGAAGTTGTAATTAATTCGTGGAAAAAAAGATTATTTAAAAATTCATTAGTATTGTTACTATGATGATAATGTAAAATTTTATATTTTATATACCTAGTCATGTGTTTACCTAACCTTTATTTATTAACCTTTATTTGTCATGGGTAGGACGTGGTTTTCCTTTTGTCATCTTGGTCGAATGAAAAAGAAAATTCATCCGTCAATATGTGCTATAACAACAGTCATATAGTTTACTTTATTCCTTCTAATAAATTAACTGATAGTGAAGATACATAAGGCAGCTGGTGCATTGCAGCTATAAATACTGTAAGTCCCTATAAAAAGTGTTACCGCAGGCCCCTACCTCCGGCAAAAGGGTAGGGTCAAATTAATGGCTGGCGAAAAATATCGCCACTCCTATAAAAACGTCGAAAACAATGCCTTTGCGGGTTTTTCTGCTCCTAAAGTAAACAATGAAATCCGAGTTTATAAAACACAGGTATCAATTTGGTGTAGCAAATAAGAGTGTTTGGTTGGGTATCGGGTATATATCACGTACTCATGCAGAGTCAGCAATAAAAGTCGTCAGACCACCACTAAAAACACTAAGGACGAATTTCACCAAAAAAACTGAACGCGATCAACAAAAATAACGTTGTCATCATCATCTCAGCGTTAATCCCAGTCGCATCCGAGGCTTTCTCAGCTTTGGAGTCTGAGGTCCGCTTTACCGGTGTAACTGCTAATTTTGGCTAAACTTCGACATTTGCCGTGAAGGGCCTGCCGTCGTGATGTCGTGGTGGCCTAGTGGTTAAAACACCTGCCTCTCAAGTATGAGTGCGCGGGTTCGATTCCATGTCAGGCAAGTACCAATGTAACTTTTCTAAAGTTACATGTACTTTCTAAGTATATCTTAGACACCAATGACTGAAGATGAAGGAAAACATCTTGAGGAAACCTGGACTTTAAGTCTGAAATCGCCAATGCGCATTGAGCAAGCGTGGTGATTACGCTCAATCCTTCTCTGTATGAGAGGAGACTTGTGCCCAGCAGTGGGACGATAAAAAGGTTGATGATGATGATGATTATGACTGCCGCCTCCACAACCCGAGGGCGATATCGAAGCATTGCAGTCAGACCAATTGTTGGACTTTTGAGGGCTCCAACAACCCGTAACGACTGCCACTAACCGCTAGCGACAAAAATAACGTTGTATTATGTGCTATTTCAACTCTAGAACATCCATAAAAATGGAATAGAGGTTGCCGAAACTAAAACGACTGCACGGAATAGCATAAAATTTTATAAATGGACAGACCATAACATAGATTAAGATATACAATACTTTCAGCGATCGAGACTTGTGCGAGAAAAATCGCGTGACGCAATCCTTACTAATATTATAAATCGGAAAGTGAGCCGTAACTACTGAACCGATTGCTTTGAAATTTTGCAGTGACGTAAAGTTAGTAGTCCGGATTAAATAAAAGAATACTTTTTATTTTAAAAATTTGACATTCCCGAGGGAAATCTAAAAAGCGCAATATAACCGAATACCACACGGGCGAAGCCGCGGGCGGAAAGCTAGTATTAAATAAGTACTAAGCACTTCAGCATATATATAACAATATTTATATAAATATTACAAGCATCCTTATTAAAATGATCATGAACTAAAATCAGTTCCATCAATAACACTTACAGATGTTGAAGACCTCTAATAAAACTATCAAACATAAATTGGCAGTATGCCAAACAATGTTAAGGAAAAGTTTTCCCCTTAGTTATTTATTATCATGATCATACTTATGAAAACGTAATGATAGTTATTTTCGCATTTGTGTCATTCTTACTGATTGAGTGAAATATATTGATGGTACAGCTGAAGACCTGTTGCTATTCCATATGGTATATTAGAATAAGGTTAAAAGTCTTAACTTTATCTTCGATTCTTTTGAGGTAACATATAAGTCAAAATCAAAACTCGTTTATTCAAAGTAGACTGAGATATTAGTGCTTTTTGGACAAATGGAAGGAAAATGCGCGCCCGTTATCACATCTCAGTGCTTTAGATTGAAAGAAAACGAGGCTCGACTAATTCTAAAGCAGCACAACTGTATATCCAGATAGAAGGTGTGGATTCTATAAGTAACAAATAAATATTTGCCTTACACCAGCCAACTGTGAACGCCAACATACCAAAACTCTATTTAAAATTTGACGTACAAATGTTTACTCACAAGATATGCAGTACGTATCACTGGAGATATCTAAAGGCAATCTCTCTACGTATGCTAAAATTGGCCAAAGGTTGGCTTCCGCATCAAAAATTCTACATAACCGTCTGCCCTCTATAGATAGAAGGATTTCATAACAATAACAAAGGAAAAGGAAAAATATCAAGTTTTCTTGAGATTAAAGAAGATAGGTATATCAGAACCCTGTAGCGTTTACAATAATAGCACCTAATACTACAGAATTAAGGTTAATATCACAAAAGCAAAAAACGCTGAATAAAAGCCGACTTAAATAAAATAAACACTGAGCAAATCACCTTTCACATCACGGGCACGTCTTATTTCCAACAAAAGAAATAATCCCGGTACCCTAATACTGTGAACGAAAACTGGGTTCGAAAGTAAACTGAAAATAAGACAGAATAACACCTAACAAAAAAGTTAGGATAGGAAATGTAAGAGCGAAATGTAAGCGTTTAATTTTTGATGTCCCTTTGGAGTTTAAACTATGTAGAGAAAGGAGAACGAGTCTGTTGTTAAAGTCAGTAATAAAACTGAACTAAATAGTTTCACTCCAACGTCGCTTGCTCTACTGCGTTTTTTTTTTTTTTATTTTATTATGTCTTGTTTATCATCGATCACTTATACACTAGATACACAGTGTCGAACAAGACTCTTATCAAAAATGGCGTCAAGTATTAAGCAGTCTAAAGTAATCAAAATACATTAATTTAAAATCAGCCTTAAGTGCAGTGTATAAAGTTCTTATCACAAAACAGTACAAAAAGCCATTATTTTTACGACCAAGTCTGACATCAAACCTAATTCAACCTTACACGCATGCATTAAAGTCAGAACTATAAAGTAAATACTAAATAAAAGAAGCACCCAAGTGCTGCGTTGTGCGCTTGTTCAGTTCAACCATTTTTTTACACTAATTGTGAATCTAGTGTATTAGTGATCTATGGTGTTTATGCACGTCTTCTACACCGACACTTCAAAAATGGAGGGTGACTGGTAGCAGCTTTAGTAGAGTTTAATGGCGTGCTATACGAGACGATTGCAAAAAAAAACTACTATAGGCTGATAAGGATGACTTTAAAAAAATAAAAGGTTACGACGAATTGAGAACTTCCTCCATTTTTGAAGTCGGTTAAAAATGGGCGTAAAATATGCATCCAAATTAAAAATTCAAACATAATATTTAAAAAAAACCTACATTCACTTAATGGTTGTTTTTTAGGTATTATTAGTTGCTAGGACCACGATTTTCTTCAGAAAAAGCTCCTAAAGTTTGACTACGGTAATTCTTATTTTCCATAGTCACAAACTTTATACTACCTAAAATTATAATAACTTCCCTAATAAGATAAACAACGTCCCAAAAAAAAACATTCTATAGTCTAGTCAGTAACTACCTTTCGAATAATAATTCCTTATCGCGAGTTCTTAAGCACAGTTGCCGAACGATAGCTAGATAGAAAAACAGTAACATTTATTCGTGTATTTTTTTATTTACTTACTCTCAAACGTTTTTTCAGTAGTTACTAGTATTAAGAAACCGGGTAAAAGGTCGGAAAGTCTGACAATCAGTATTCTTCTTCTTCTTCAGCCTATAGATGTCCACTGCTGGACAAAGGCCTCCCCCAAGGCTTTCCACGATGAGCGGTCTTGTGCTGCTCGCATCCATCGGCTTCCCGCGACCTTCACCAGGTCATCGGTCCACCTTGTTGGGGGCCTCCCTACGTTGCGTCTTCCAGTATGTGACCGCCACTCCAGAACCTTTCTGCCCATCGACCATCGGTTCTACGAGCAATGTGCCCTGCCCACTGCCAATAAGTTTAGCGAATCGCAGAGCTATGTCGGTGACTTTGGTTCTGCTGCGGATCTCCTCATTTCTGATTTGATCACGCAGAGAAACTCCGAGCATAGGTCTTTCCATTGCCCTTTGTGTGACTCTGAGCCTTCGTATAAGGCCCATTGTGAGCGACCACGTTTCAGTTCCGTAAGTCATAACTGGCAACACACACTTGTCAAAGACTTTAGTCTTGAGACCCTTTGGTATCTCGGACGACGAGAAAATGTAGCGTAGCTTCCCGATCGCTGCCCAGCCGACCTGGATTCGACGAGACAGAGGTTCTCGAAGTTGGACCTACCTAGTTGGACTGTTTGTCCCAGATATATATACTCGTCAACAACTTCGAGTGCAGAGCAATCAATTAGAATTGGAGTGGGTGCGACATGAGAGTTCGACATGATCTTCGTCTTATCCATGTTCATCTTTAGACCCACTTGTTGGGAAGCTCTGCTGAGGTCATTGAGCATTTTGCCCATGTCTTCCAGGGTCTCAGCCATGACCACGATATCATCTGCAAAACGGAGATTAGTGATGTACTCGCCGTTGATGTTGATGCCAAGTCCTTTCCAGTCCAGGAACTTGAAGACATCTTCCAATGCAGCAGTGAACAATTTAGGAGATATGACATCTCCTTGTCTCACTCCACGCTGGAGTTGGATCGGTTCCGAGTCCTGATCCTGAAGACGGACTGACATGGTGGCGTTTTTGTACAAACACTTTATCACCTCAATGTATCGATGGTCAATTTGGCACCGCTGGAGAGACTGTAACATCGCCAAAGTCTCGATCGAATCGAAGGCCTTCTCATAGTCCACAAACGCCAAGCATAGTGGTTTATTATACTCCTCGGACTTCTGTGTAACTTGCCACAGCGTATGTATGTGGTCTATGGTGCTAAAGCCTTTTCGGAAGTCTGCTTGTTCGGGAGGCTGGAAGTTGTCGTACCTGCCAGCGAGACGATTCGTGATGACCCTAGAGAACAGCTTATAGACATGGCTCAGGAGGGATATCGGTCTGTAGTTTTTCAGGAGGGTATTGCCACCTTTTTTGAAAAACAACACCACCACGCTCCTGTGTCACGCCTTAGGCGTTTTGCCTTTAAGAATGACGGAATTAAATAGCTTCTGAAGCGCTTTAAGAACCGGTTTGCCACCCACTTTCAGAAGCTCAGCCGTAATTCCATCATCTCCAGCTGCCTTGTCGTTCTTGAGCTGTTTCAGGGCCATACTAATCTCGTACAGGCAAACGTCCGGGATATCGTCGGTGTAGTGTCGGTTTAGTCCGGCTCTAGGATCATTAGCCAGGCTTACAACAGGTGCGTGTGTTGATATTGTGTATAACTCTCCGTAGAATTTCTCAATCTCACCCAAAAGCTCGGGCTTGGAAGTGACGATCCTACCATCCCCAGTCTTCAGCTCCGCAAGTAGGCTCTGTCCAACAGACAAATCTCGTACGAACACTTTGGAGCCTTTATTCCGCTCGATAGCCTCTTTAATACAGTTTGTATTAAATTGGCGTATATCGCGAGTCAGAGACTTAGAGATTTGTCTGTTGTTGACCACCTCCCGTCTTTCTTCCATTAGCCGGCGGGTGGGACCTGAGATCTTCTTCTGTCCTTTTGAACGGAGGGTTTTGTAAAAATTGGACCCTTCCGTTTGGAGAGTTTCCACAAACCTGTTGTTATAATCGTCCACATCTACGCATTCACCGATGCATTCGAAGCGATTTTGCAGTTCGATTTGAAAGCTTTCGGGGTTTTGGAGTTGGGTTGACCCTGGACGGAGCGTAGACTTCATAAGTCGAGAGCGTTCGAGCCTAATGTTGAGGTTCAAGATGCCTGTAACAATACGGTGATCACTCCCGGTTTTAGCCGCATGGATCACGGAGACATCGTTGAACACTTGCCTTCTCGTTGACATTACGAAGTCAATCTCGTTATTGGTCTGACCATCGGGGCTGATCCAGGTCCACTTGCGGTGACAATCAGAATTACCAAGGGATAACTTATCGCCGGTGTGAGTCGTGGTGGCCTAGCCTAGTCGTGGTGGCCTAGTCTAGTCGTGGTGGCTTAGTAGTTAAAACACCAGCCTCTCAAGTATGAGTGTGAAAGTTCGATTCCAGGTCAGGCAAGAACCAATGTAACTTTTCTAAAAGTTATATGTACTTTCTAATTATATCTTGGACACCAATGACTGATGAAGGTGACTGGTGAAAGGTGAAGGAAAACAACTTGAGGAAACCTGGACTTTTAGTCTGAAATCGCGAACCCGCATTGATCAAGCGTGGTGATTACGCTCAAACCTTCGATTGAAAGGATGTTGATGGACAGAGTTGTGGAGGTCAGGCAGGCAGTCGCTTCAAGTAAAATACTAGTATTTAGCTGAATCCGGTTAGACTGGAAGCCAACCACAACATAATTGGGAAAATGTTAGGCAGATGATGTTGATGTGCCTTACTGCTATCCCGCCTGATGGTAAGCAGTGATGCAATCGTTGATGGTAAAGTGCGCTAGTTTATTCACTTAAAAATATTAGTGAATAGGAAGGAAGACGGCAGTTGAGCGAGGTGATGCAATGTTAAACCCAACAATACGACCAACGATGCTGCGCCAAAGGGAGATTAATCTGGTGATCCTCAACGACCAAACTCCCGAAACAACAACATTTGGTGCATCATACCCGTCACACATCGCAACACAACTGAACAGACCCGTCCTCCGTACGGTTTCACCAGACATTATGCCGGAACTCGACGAATCGCTTGGCGGCAAGTCTTTGTCTGATGGGTGATAACTTCTGCCGGAAGCCGATATTATGGTCCATTACCGAAAAATACATAATATGCAATAAAATAAACAATACCAATAGGTATGGTTTATTTTGGAAACTGGCTGGATATTTCCAGCTGGTGTCCCCACTTTTTTAGCATAATAAAATTACAAATCATTATTAAACTCAAGACTCCATCTAACCTAACTAATCTATATGCTAATATATATGCTATATGCTATATGCTATAACTAATATATATATATATATCTACTGCGGAGCAAAGGGTTTCTTTTTTTATCCACGTTGTGTGGTCGTCTTTGTCTTGGGCTGCTGCAATGACGTCATGCGTTCGTCGGGACCCAATCAGCGGTTCTCTTAGTCTAATTGTTATCTGACATGCGACAAGGAGTTTTGACGGGAAAGCTAAGTGTCATGCCCATTTTTCATTGGAATTTTAAAATTATTTATAATGTCGTTTACTAAATAAAAGCGCGTGATTTATGTAGTAAAAAGTGCATTCAGTAAATAATTCATGAAGAACATTGAAATATCAACAGCATAGTGGCCACATCATGACTTGTCCCAAATCTCCCTCAAAGACGGCTCACGTGGCCGTCTTTTTCAATTGTCATTGGCGATATCCGCCATTAATATGAAATAAAATTTTCAAAGAATTTCTATAATTTGTTACACGTGTTATTGGCAAAATTGTGGTATCTATTCCACAGAGGCCATTAATCAAGAGTTGAGGTTGAATCTGATGAGCGGTGAGTGTAGGCTTCTTTTTACATGCTATATTATCTTCACTATATTAGCTTCACTGGTATGTTTGCTTGCTTATTTGTTTGTTTGTCTGTCTCTAACTCTTTGGACTACGAGTGAGCGGCTCATTACTGTAAAATGTCCCACCGTTTTCAATACGTTTGTTCGTTGGTTTTTTTTTTAAAGAATATCGTACTAAAAAGTTGTATAATATATGATATATATCGTACTAAATAGTTAAAAAACTAAAAAAAACATGCTTTTAATGAACATCAACCAAAAATAATTTTAAAAAAAGCGTGAGTCGCTTAATATACAAAAATTGTGGCACAACGCGCGTCATGCTTTTTTTAAAATCATTTTTAACTTTTTAGTTTGATGTTCATTAAAAGCATGTTTTTTTTTTAGTTTTTTTTAATTTTCAACATTTTGAAAACACGAAGACATGCGGCAAAAAAAAGCTTAAACTCAAAGCATTTATTTTATATGAAACAGGCTCTTTTGAATTGTGAAAGAGTTGGTCAGTTAGCTGGAAAATTGAAGCTTAGTAGCTGAAAAGTTGAAGCTATATAGCGATTCCAAAACATGGATCTTTATGGAGAAGAACGAACAAATTAATAGATGTAATTATTAGTTAAATGAGTGAGAAAGCAAGTGATTGTTACTCATGTCCCCATAATTAACATATTCCATTTAATATTTCACGGACCCTGACCACAGATTAACTTCAGCAATTAATTCGGTGTAGGGTTTTGCGTGCGAGTCATTGTATCCTTTCTGTAAATTAAAAGGATTTTGCTTACATAATTATTATTTCGGGCAATATTTTGGAGGCATTATTTTAAGGTTGGTTATTGAAACATTTAGACCTTCGCTTGAACCACAAATCGTTTGATGCTTTTCGCGCTAAAAATGTATTCTGGGTTTCAGGATCGACACTCAACCAAATACTATAGATTCAGTAAGTACATGATTCTGAATCCAACTGTTATTTAGTTATTTTCTATAAAAGAGCATTTATTTTTAAATTGAAACCGGCGAGAAAAGAGGATCGTGTGTTGGCACATCAAAGTTTTGGTCATTCGATGTTGTATGCTATCTCTAACATTTTCAAACAATTTGCGGAAACTGAACAACTTTACAGGTAATGATTTGTGCCACTATCCATATTCTGTGTCCTAAACGAAAGTGTTGATAGTAGTTACAATATGCGTTTACTCGATTGGTTTGCCTTAATAATGACGTATGTAGTAGGTACACCTACACAGGTGTTTTGATTGATCGCAGGATTTTGTCACATATTGTACAGACAATAGCACAGCTACTACAATCTGTCAAAATTCTTTATTAGATTTTTAACTTTATCTCTAAAGCATTAAGGCTTAGGTTCGATTGGGAATATTTGATAATTTCGGGTAGCTTGACGTACTGTCGTTCGTACATACAAACGGGCACAATGATTGCGTACTCACTCAATGATCATTTTTGGTTAGGACGTAAACAAAATAATTTGAATTTGAAACATAAGGTACATTATATATTTCAAATTTAAATTATTTTGCAACGCAAAGCTTTGAAACATCTAAAGCAGGCACCTACTTCCTAAAAGTATTTTTCCTCTTCTACAGAAATCACTTAATTAAAGGACCTTTTTAATCATTTGGACTCTACCAAGTACGTACCAAAAGCTTAAAAGAAAATAATTAATTTCCAATCTGTCGAAGTTTGAGAACTTTGTAATTGGATTTATTATTTGAGCTAAAGGATATAACAACTAATTAATTTTATAGGTAATTACTACTTTTTCTTGTATTATTTAATTGACGCCTGATCCTTGGATCTTTATAAATGAAAACCACTCAGTACCACGGGTAGGTACTTACGGGAGGAAATCGCTCGTTGTGTGTACCTGGGCTATCTGCTGTATTCCTTCCCCTTTTAGGGGTGGTTTTCCGCATGTTCTCAATAATAAATATCTCTAGTCTTTATTCTTTAATAATCATCATCTTCATCGACCGTTTTATCGTCCCACTGCTGGGCACAGGTCTCCTCTCATACACAGAAGGATTGACCATAATCACCACGCTTGCCTAATGCGGGTTGGCGATTTCAGACTTAAAGTCCAGGTTTCCTCAAGATGTTTTCCTTCCCCTTTTAATCAGTCATTGGTGTCCAAGATATACTTAGAAAGTACATATAACTTTTTAGAAAACTTAGATTGGTACTTGCCTGACCTGTAATCGAACCCGCACACTCATACTTGAGAAGCTGGTATTTTAACGAGTAGGCCACCACGTCTGGTAAACATGTATTTAATAATATTCACATTAAAATATTATGATGCAACACAAAATCAACAAAAAACCAATTTCAAAATTCATTACAAAACATAAAAACTCTTTTTCAATTTATGAGTTTCTCTCTTACAGCTCAAAGTTTGGAAGTTCATGGTATGCCTCGGTATGAACGTCAAGGTCTTGTATCTAATCTCTCTCCGGTCGTGTGGGATTGCCGTACTATTAGACCGCGAGATAAGGAAAGAGAAAGGTCCTCTGTGTCTGAGCACTCACATCTGCATTATAATATCTCGAGTGTAGTTGGCTTGTCTCCGCTAAGATTGTCGGCTTGATTTGGAGCACTATTACATTGTAGGTGGTGGCACTAAAACCTTTATCAGTATGTACTAAGAACCAAGTCATATTATACGATGCAAATGGCGACGTTAAACGAAATGTTTAATATGACAGAGTCCAAAAAATAACAAAATCGGCGTAATTTGTTCACAAAGTAATTAATCATCACATTTTGTTTTGGTAGTGAAAACAAGTTTCCTGAATGGGGCACAAAGCGTCGTTATAAGCGGAAACACCTCATTAATAAATTATTTATGTTTCCACAAAAGCAAAACATCACATTCCAACATACATCTGGTTTGATTAATTAACCCCTGATTCTAATAAGCAAAAGTCGTGTGTATTTTTCATTTGAATTATTAGTTTACATTCTCTACTCATCATCATCATCATCATTTCAGCCGAAAATCGTCTACTACATAGACCGGGACCAAGCACCTCCTGTTCAACCGTTTCTGAGCTTCTTGCGTTCGAAGGGTTCCTACCGCCTTATCAACTTACCTACTGTAATCTATTATTAATATATAAAGCTGAAGAGTTTGTTTGTTTGAATGCGCTAATCGTAGGAACTACTAGTCCGATTTGAAAAATATTTTTGTATTAGATAGCCCATTAATCCAGGAAGGCTTTAGGCTATATAACATCACGCTGCGACCAATAGGAGCGGAGCATATAAAAAACATATCGAAACATACGCAGCTAGTATAAAAATACAGAAGACTTTTATGAAATATAATTATTATGTGAAAGAAATCGCAAGAACACTCAAGGCAATATTTGACAAGAAGAAGAAAAAGCAACTTTTAGAATACCAATTACTTAATACTTTTCATTAAAATTCAAGAGGAACAAGGAATAATTAAATAACGTTTAAGAAACATTTCTCTTTACAGCGAATCTTGGCTTACTTTTCTTTCCATTTTTGCCATTTGACAATTTATTATTCATGGCTCAACATTTAGTCAAGTGTGAGTGGAGCATTTCAGGAACCGTTCTTCACTTTATAACGACACTAGCATAAACCTGCAACTTTTTCCAACTATGATCACACTTTTGCTGCACAACTTCAGAGTAAGTATCGAAGTAGCATTTTTTATTCGAGCGTAAGGAGAGTTCTATTTTTCAGAGTTTTTGAAGGAAGTATTTGATAATCGAGTCATGGTGGCCTAGTGGTTAAAACACCAGTTCTCAAGTATGAGTGTGCGGGTTCGATTCCAAGTCAGACAAGTACCAATGTAACATTTCTAAGTTATATGAACTTTTTAGGTAAGTATATCTTGGACACCAAAGACTGATTAAAAGGTGAAGAAAAATATCTTGATAAAACCTGGACTTTAAGTCTGAAATCGCCAACCCGCATTGAGCAAGCGTGGTGATTACGCCCAATCCTTCTCTACATATACAATATGTTAAGAAAACCCTGTCCGACCCGTAAGGATAATAAAAGTTAGGTAAACACATAACCAAATAAAATATGAAATTTTACATAATCATCATAGTAACAATACTAGTGAATTTTGAAACTATCTTTTTTTCCCGCGAATTAATTCCAACTTCCCCAAAATTTGGTAATTTTTAAAAAGTGACAACATTATTTTTGACGGTACAATTCTGAGCGAATAGCGATGCGGCCGCGTGCCGCGTGCCCTGCCCCTCTTCGCCCGCGCCTGTATGGCATACCGCACATGTTCTACGTTACCTCTTTTTGCGAAATAATATTTATTTTTTTAGGGGGATTTTTTTAAGTTTATTCCGGCTTTGTATGCATTAGTAGAATCAGTTATCGATACCTAACAATACCTTCACGGATCGGACAGGGTTTTCTTTACATATTGTATAAGAGGAGACCTGTGGCCAGCAGTGGGACGATAAAAAGGTTAATGATGATGATTTTTTAGTAATGGCAACATCATTTATATTTTAGATAATAAGTGAATGATCCCTGTTTAAATTAAAACTACAAAGTCTTACCAAAGCTTGTGAACCCATTTAACTCATACTCTATAAGTACGGGCTTACTGATATAAATCTTTATATATATAATTCTGCTGTACGTGTGTATGTCATTGAACTCCTCCTAAACGGCTTGACCGATTTTAATGAATTTTTCTGTATGCGTTTGAGTGGCGACCTGGATGGTTTAGATTCACAAATCAGCCCGGCAGATGGCGCTGATCGCTTGAAGAAGCATGTGATCTCGGAAACGGCCCTAACGATTTCGCTGAAATTTAATATGTGGGGGTTTTCGGGGACGAGAAATTGATCTAGCTCAGTTTTATGTCTGGGGAAGCGCATATTTTCGAGTTTTCTCTTTCGCAATATTTCACGCATAATATGGGCGCTAATTTCGCGCGGCTTGACATAGCGGCTGTGGCGTAGGCGATAGTGGTATGGTCTACTCGCGATGGCTGGTGTTCCTCGGTTCAAACCCGGGCAACCACAAGTTTTTTTTTTTTGTTTTAGACAAGTTTATAGTTCTTTTTTTAATTTTTGTAGTTACTTAAAAAGAAAATTGTACATAAGAACTAAAAGGGGAAAAAATAAAAAAAATATTTTCATTTTTTTAATTAACTAAAATTGTACTTATGAACTAAAAGAGAAAAAAATAAATAGAAATAAATAAATATTTAAGATTTTTTATTTAACTTTAAAGAGACTGAAACAAGAGCTCTAGGGGTAGAGAGAGGTATGATATCTTTGTTACAAATGTAGATGACAATGCTTTCCATGGGTATATTCCTAAATCTGCTGTACCTGTGTACGTCACCGAATTCCTCCTAAAGGGCTGGTCCGATTTGAATTAAGTCTATGTATATAAATGAAAGTTGTGTTAGTTACTCTATTTATAACTCAAGAACCGCTTAACCAGTATGGCTCAAAATTGGTAGGGAGGTAGGTAAGAACTGGGAGAAGGACATATCACATAGGGTACTTTTTATCCCGTTCCCGTTGTTCCCGTCGTTCCCGTGTGACGTGACATGGAATAACAAAACAACTCAGTCAAAATATAAGTTAGCGGTTCATTTGTTAAAAATGGTACAAACACACTGCTGCACTACTCAGCATATTAAAAAAAATCTTACCGGTTGAATGTTGATGCATTCATTTAAAGCAAGGAATATAAATACTCTCTGCCGGTTAATTTTTTTAATAAAAGCCCCAAAGCAAACTTCAACTTCAAAATTTCTAATATTGTATTGCTGTGCCATTTACCACTTTACTACATACTATAAAACAAAGTTACCTTCTCTTCCCCTATGTCCCTTTGTATGATTAAATCTTTAAAACTACGAAACAGATTTTGATGAGGTTTCTTTTAATAGATAGAGTAATTAAAAAGAAACGTTTATATGTATAATAACATCCATTAAATTGTGTCCATATCCAATCCATAAAATCCCAGTACAGCGGACAGAGCTCCGGCGGGATCTCATGGCGACATGGAAAGTGTGATTGTTGCAATCCAGCACAGAGCATGCCACAATAGCGGCGGTAAGTCCTCTCTTAGAGGAGTAGCTAGAGAGGCGCCACGGCGTCCTCACCTTCCGACTGACGTAGGTCCTCACCGGACACGGCTGTTTCGGGAGGTTACTGTTACGTATAAGGCGGGAGGAAACGCCAAGGTGACCACTGTGTGCATCGCCCTGAGGACACGGTGGAGCATATGGTAGAGGTCTGCCCGGCTTGGGTAGAGCACAGCCGTGTCCTCGCGGCGGCGATCGGCGGCGATCTCTCGCCTCCGACCCAGCAAGAGTGCATGATGGCAAGCTTTCACCTCCTTCTGTGAAGCAGTGATGCTGGCAAAGGAGGAGGCGTAGCGCGTGAGGGAGCGGAAATCCCACTACTCTCACGCCTCAAACCGCCGCAGGAAGCGCCCTGGTCGGGTGGCAACATCGGACTCCCGACCACCGTAGGCGCGGGCTTGCGGGCGGCGAGCGATAGGCAGCTCGCCTCCTGGTAAGAACCAGGCCCGAGTTGACGGCGCGTTGTGTTTCACACGCGCCTCAAAGAGATGTCAGCACACCTTGATGGGGTCTACGAGGACTGGTCCACAGGGTTGCGGGTTGGTTAAAAAAGAAACCATGGCACTGGCCGTTGCACAAGCAAGTGAAGGAACACGGGTGGGTTTTAGTCTAGGTAAAAATCTGACACGCCCTTCCGCTCCGCCCGGAGCGGGAGAAGTCATTTGATGATTTCCCATCCAAAACAAAAAAAAAGAACTGAAGAAGAGCAAGAAATTGCACTTGAAGAGCGCAGACTTAGTATGGCTCGACTTCGTGCTTCTCACTCACCAGAGCAAAGGGAGGCAGCCCATGAAACGGCTCACTTGGCAATGCGAAATGGTCGAGCAAAGCTCAGAGATCAAGCGCTAGATAATAATTTACGAAGCACAAGAAGAAATTCATCAAATACTGATTTGAATCAGGCAGCGTTTCTATACGCATATAATATAGCGCAATGACGTTCGCATTGGGCTAATGGGTGTTGTTTCCGAGTATTGTAGCACATTAAAGATTTCCGGAGAACCGCCAGGATTGTGCTTCCAAATAAAGAATCATTGAATAATAATATTTATTTATTTAAAATTATCCTAATTTAAAAAGTAGTCATGTGATATTGCCTTTAAGGTGAAACGAAGTTCGCCGGGTCAGCTAGTATTTATATAAATCTTTGGGAGAATCCAAAACAATAGGTTGAACCATAACCAACGAAAACCAAGCTACTCGACAACAATGATAAACGTGACTAAATAGGTACGCCATAAATAAAAAAAAATACGGCTCTACACTAGAAAGTACTACTGTAACGTGGGTACGTTTACAAACATTGAAACTCACATACACAAACTGCTAGACCCAGAGCAACTACCCGTAGGCCATAAAGATATTTGTTCCGTGCGGGAATCGAACCCGCGACAGGCAACACAGCGGTCGATCATCAACCATTGCGCTAACTGAGTCATCTAACTTGTCAGTAAAGTATTACTTTTCTCTATGATGAATTAATTGTCGGAGATGTCAAAAAGGGTATTCCTTTTTGACATCTAAACTGTTTATGAATAATACAGTTTTCTGGTCGCCGCACGTTTATTGACGAAGGCGACACGTGTTAACACATAAGTCAGGTTTCCATGTCTTCCCACATAAACAAATCTTGTAGGTAAGTGGCCTTACAAAAGGGGTAACTACTGGAATATGAGACGTGATCTTTCCTACCAACCGTGAAGCAAAAAAAAACTTTAGGTAACTACCTTTTTGGGCTTCACCGAAATCCGGTGCAAAGGCGAGTTGTTAACAAAGGAAAAATATTTTCGTAAAAGAAACCCGTTTGGTTTTGTTACAAACTCAAGATAAAATGAATCAACATGAGCAAACACGAATAAGGAATTCTCATTTATTTTATTTACTGAAGTAATTTAATGTTGAAATATTCATAGACAGTGGTTTTACTTACGTTTTGCATTTTTAATATTTTTGCATTCATATTTGTGCTCACTTTATATACAGTAATCAACTAGCTTATTATGTAATCTTGGTATGCAATTTTCATATTCTATAATTTAATTTACATTATTATTAGTTTGCCCTAGTTTTACGAAAATGGGAAATATTAATAAATTCACGTAGAAAAAGTTATTGATATATTGTGTTCTTCAGAAAGGTCAAGTGTCATTTCTCGGTGGTAGGTCATAACATCGGCTGCCGGCAGAAGGTAACAACATTCAATGCGTTATTTAAGTTGTTGAGTAGACACGTTTTCGATACCAGCAATGGATTAGCAGTATGCTTCGAAATGATTGCTACTGATAGTAGTAGTATGTTAGAAAATTATTAGATTGTCAAAATAATCTAGTAAACGACAACTGTAGAGGCAAAAGGGCAGCAAAAACCTTACAACCTTTACCTCAAAAATGCATAAATCCGCCACTGCCTCCACAATCCAGTTACTAGATAATACGATACCGCTTGGGTCTTACCAAGGTCTGACCAACAGTCTTCTGTTGGTCAGACTTTCGGACTTCTGTCGACCCGTGACGACTATCAAAGATCTATATGTCGTGGATTGCGGTGGCATTTTAATGAAAGTTGCTAATTTCATTTGTGTAGTAGTGGGCAGTGGGCAGGGCACATAGCTCGTAGAACCGACGGCCAATGGGGCAGTAAGGTTCTGGAGTGGCGGCCACGTACCGGAAGACGCAGCGTAGGGAGTGTTAAAGCCGATCACTGGCAAGCCTCGCGCCCCCACTACGATCGCGCGTCATTCGAAGAGAGAACTTTCGACGACTACCTCTTGTTAACGCACTACTGTATTTTACTAAATTGTGTATTTTAATATTTCATTAAAGTCAAGAAATCGAAGAACAAGTAGTGGGGTAAACGCCGTGACGTTATTTTTGTAATGGTGGTTTGTGGATAGAGTCGTTTTGGAAAGTGGGGATTGTCGAACGGTTACTTCCTATTGAGACGCGGACCAGAACACTTCTCCGGGGCAAAACTGTCGGTTTCCCTATTTGAATTGCTGTTACCAAGATTGGAGGGTATATTTTTATACTTCGTGCTTTAATTCAAAACTCCGCCTACGAAATGGATCCTTACCACCATACCAAGATGCTGACGACCTTATCGCTCCGCCGTCGCTGACTCCGACATATAAATATCAGCCGGTTCCGACGGCTTAACATGCTTTCCTAGGCACGGAGGGGTCGCGGTATGTAGTCAGATGGTCACCCATCTAAAGACCGAAGCGTTGCTTAACCTGATCAATCAACGTGCGGCTATTATTATTTTAGCCGAAAGACCTGCTGTTTAAAATACCTAAAGATCGTTTCATAGATTTTTGTTTTTACTAATGAACGAAATACACCTACAGTTATTTCATCTCCGATTTATTTAGCTACAATTAATAATCCTAAGGTTGGTTGAACTTAAGGTTGGATCACCTTGTTCACCTTGTTCTTCTATTGTTCGTATTATACGTTGTGAATTTAGTTAGATGAGGTTATAACAACGTTTCCTGATATTTATTCATTACATAAATTTGGCTGAAAATACTCTAGGCGTGTCGTCCATTACGTATTTTATATAAAGTTAACATATCCAATATCTTACACATATTATTATTACCAATATGTCTTATACATATTTGAATCCAATTATAAAAAGTCACCTTCAAAATAGTTGGAATAACTTTAGATAAACGTAACCAAGCTACCAAGCTATTGGCCCCTTCATAAAATATGTAAACACACTCAAAAAGGAATCCTAAACAAGGAAACATGAATCCTTCTCATCTTCCACCCTTCATTTCCGGAATTCGACACAAAAACTTGGGGTCTTCCTTAACTAAAGGCTAATACAGGCTTTTCAATACACCCTATTTGATCCCAACGGACAAATTGAGTTGTTAGCAGGGCGACGCGACAATTGGAATACTTATTGCTCAATCACGACGGCCTCCATAGTAATCAGCTGAAACAACCCGAAGTACCCCAAATTCCCGTAAAGTTGAACGAGTCTGAAAATTGCCGGGTCGAACCATGCGCTAAGGTGCAAATTTGCTTGATATTTAGGTAACCCCTGAGTTCGTTGTAACGTTTACATTTGAGTTCAGTTACTGACAAATGTAACTGGGGATTGTTAAACTAATATGTGCAAGAATATAATCACACTCCGTCAATTTAATTTAATTTGCGACGCCTGTCGCAAACGATTGTTAAGTATTGCGGAAAATGAGACTGGCATTAAGACGCTGTGCATAGCAAACTTTTAGGTATTTGAGGGGGTGAAGCAGACGAAGTGGGACACGACTAGCCCCGCCCACTGCGGGGCGCGGGGCGCTCCGCGCGAGTACATCGATGCGTGAGGCGTCGTGCATCGAGAAATACGCACGTTCTATTAAATCTATACCAACCATTCTCTATTCCATCTACATTTAGAAGCGTAATTTCACAACCCAACCGCGAAGCATGGCTGGCTCTGTTCGTCACAGTCCCGGTTCGCATTAGACGAGCACCAGGTTCGAATTCCAACATCCGTTTACTTTACCTTGCGATTTTCGAAAATGTATATTTTATACATATTTTCATTTTTTATTATTACTTTTGTTTTCTTTTTTATTTTTATAATGCGCTTTGTCCGTTCTGCTTAAATTTTTTGTGTTATGTCCTTTTTTCATGAAACTGTTAGAAATATATCATTTCTAGAAATTACTATTTATAAACAGCTGTTTAGAGTAACTGTTAAAAAAAATGCATTTTCGGATATTTAAAAAAATAAAAGATTTTTCTTCAAAACTGCAACTCTTATCGAAATCGGGTTTGTACGAGTGAAATAGATGGAGGCACTTGGAGGAGGCCTATACTGAAAGGGGCCATGAATAATGCAACAAAATGAAATCTAAATTTACTGTTTTGAACTATTATCAAATTAACTGTTATTTTTATTGTTTTTCTTTTGTTAAATTATATTATGAACTAAGAAATTCATGGTTAAATAAAGGCTTATTATTATTATTTATTATTAATTTCTAGAAATTTGTTTAAAGAAAATTATAACGAATTGATTTTAAATATTAGTTTGCATTATAATTGTTACAAAAAGAATATATTTAAAAAGATGGAACAATTACTACAAAAAATACAGAAAATCGGCTAAATTAATATTAATTAAAAAAAAAACAATTGCAAATAAGAAATACAACAAAAAGCATACAACGTAAAGCTGGGGTTTGACACATACAGGTGAAGAAAAATTTGCCGCGAAAAAGTAAAAAGAAAGAATAATTACAGAAAAAAATCAAATAAAATATCGGCAAAAATACAACAGTAAATTAAAAAGCATTTATTTCAATTAAAATCTACAAAAAGCATATAATGTAAACCTGGGGTTTGAACCCGGGGTGGGGTTTGAAGAGTTTGTTTGTATGTATGTTTGTTTGTTCGCGCTAATCTCGGGAACTACTGCTCCGATTTGAAAAATCTTTTTGCGTTGGATAGCCCATTAATCCAGGAAGGCTTTTGGCTATACAACATCACGCTGCGACCAAAAGTAGTGGAGCATAACTAACTCCACGCGAACGAAGTCGCTGGCGGCCGCTAGTTAGGCATAAAACTTGTTATTTTTGCACAAAAAGAAATATGTGATACTGATACACAGTCACTAATACTCTAAGTATATGTTTTTACCAAATGTCCGAACTTACGATAACACATTTGACAATTTCAACGTAACCTCTTAGTAAAGACATCATTTGTTAAACGGCGGAAACTTATTTGTACACTTAATGTAATAATCTTGTTGATAAGTCCTTTTTCTCGAAGAATAGGTTCTTTTAACTAGAAACACGTAGAAGCATTCGTGTTTCAAGTTTAAAGAACCTATTTTTCGAGCCAGTATTCTAGATTTTTCTTAAGATTTCTCGACCTTAGAAGAAGCATTAGGTCTTATTTATACATTGACCTTGGTCGTCGGATCTATACATGCGACTTACTTCTTTAAGGTCCTACTACTTCCAAGGTCAAGGTATACTTACAACCTAATGTTTCTAAGGTCGAGAGTTGTACCTAAGTACAACTCTTAAGAAGAATCTAGAAAACTGTCTCTTTAAGCCAATTATGTCAAGGAGAAAATACTACGTAGAAAATCCCAAGTTCCTTGGATAAGTTAATCTTAAGTATCATTCTTGAGCTTTCATGCATATAGAGGAGATCGTGTGAGGGTAGCAAAATCCTTTCAGTAGTAATGGAGATGCAAGATGAAAAACATGAAGGTTCTAATGTAATGCAAGGTTGAGACAGGTGTAAATTGCGAAAGATTACACCAAGCACACTCTCGCGTTGATTAAAATTCTTGCTTGTATCTTCGTGTGATAAGATGTAATGTCTACTACAGTTAGAGTCTTAATAAAGAAATTTTATAATTTAATTTACAAAAAATATTATCTACTAAACAGTCGTGTAAAATGTTCTGGAAACGTTTTTTGTTTATTTATAAATGACTAGCTGTGCCCCGCGGTTTCACCCGCCTAATCTTCGAACCGAAAGAGCTCAGTTGATATAAAATAAGCGCCTGTTAAAATAATGGGAGCAATATGTACGTCCGAGTTTGCTCCCGTATTCGCAACATTTTTTGTTCCTCCTCTGCTCCTATTAGTGATAGCGGGATGTTATATAGCCTATGTCCTTTCTCAGGCTCTAGACTATCTGTGTACCAAATTTCATTACAATCGGTTCAGTAGTTTTGGCGTAAAGTCCGACAGACAGACAGACAGACAGAGATACTTTCGCATTTACAATATTAGTATGGATGATACACAAACATTTTTTTTGTAATGTTGGTATAGTACAGTCCAAAAATATAACACAATAAAGAAGCACATTCACTATAAAACAATTTTACGAAACGCCATTAAGATAGTCGTTGCAATGTAATACTCACCAAATCACACCACACACCATAATCACACCATAGTATAAAACAAAGTCGCTTTCTCTTTCCCTATGTCCCTCCATATTCATGTGTAGGTATGGTTAAATCTTTAAAACTCCGCAACAGATTTGGATGCGGTTTTTTAATAGCCAGAGAGATTAAAAGCTTACCGAACAAGTGAAAATTGACCAATACCTAAGCGACGAGGAACCAATACTTAACGGTGTCCCCCACGGAAGCATCCTTGCTCCAATATTATTCCAAATCTATGTCAACGATTTGTGTAATATGACACTTCCCAATGCCAAAATATTTTCATACGCTGACGACACAGCCATCATTGTACATGGATCAGACTGGAATACTGTTAAAAAGAATGCAGAAATTGCTTTAAGGCACGTAACAACATGGCTCAGCTCAAATCTCCTTACATTAAACGCCAATAAATCTTGCTTCATCCCTTTCTCTATGCGACAAAATTCATCACCGCATGCAACTTATACGATTAATGCACACAGGTGTCCAGAGACATCAACAACATGCCTCTGTCCATCACTCACTAGAGTTGAAAATGTTTTTTTTTTTTATATACATATTATAAACTAGCGCTTGACCGCAATCCTGCCTGATGGTAAGCAGTGACGCAATCGTTGATGGTAAAGCGCACTAGTTTATTAAAAGCCTATTCACTCTAGCCTTGAAGACACTCAAATTGTAGTCCGACGGAAACACCGCCGCTGGCAAATTGTTCCAGTCCCTCGATGTACGCGGTATAAAGGAGGAGACGAAACGCTTCGTCCGGATCGTAGTGGTGTTAACAACGTAAGGGTGGAAACCAGCCGTACGACGGGTCGTCCGCTGATGGAACGGAGATGGGGGAATTAAATCATGCAATTCCATCGCACACTCCCCGAAATTCATCCTATAGAACACCGAAAGGCTGGCTACTCTACGCCTGTGCTCTAGGCTTTGGAGACCAACTCAAGTTATGGGGTGGCGCAGCGAAAACTCATTTACTAAGGTTAGAACGTGCACAGAGAGCAATACTCAAAGTTATGTTTCGGAAACCATTTCTTTATTCCACTACTCAGCTATACGCAGATTGTAAAACTCTGACTGTACGTCAACTTCATATTCTACGGGCCACTCTTAGGAAACACCCTAGTATTCCACTCCCAAATCCTAATAAACGAGTAAAAAATCCACCGAGCATTCTCCATAAAACGACCTTCGCGCGAAACCAGTATCACGTTTTAAGTACCCACATATATACAAAATTACAGAAAGAACTGAACTTAATGGAGCGAAATAAATATGAGTTAAAATCTAAAATAACTTCATGGCTTCTTCTGCAGGACTATGACAAAACCGAATCACTACTTCGGTCTATTGCATAATATAATATTATGAACCCGTTTAGGATCACAACCCTCAACTAGCACACACACACACACACCCACACACACACACCCACACAAACGCACACACACACACAAACACAAAAACACACGCACGTAATAATAAGTATTAAATTTAAATATCACTGGATAACCAGAGTAACACCGTTCCATCATTGTATTGTTCTATGTAAAAACTCCTTAGCCGAACACTGTCTCTTAAGAAACAGGGGGCCTAGTCTGCTATTTTATATAATTTTGTCATTCCAGCACGTTTCCATTGTCATTTTGCTATTAGCCCCTAATCTGCTCTATCATGAACATCGGTCATTGATTTCATAACGGAATGGTCATTGTTGTATTGCCATTATTATAAAACTCGTTAGTAGAAATGAGTTTCTAAAAACTACTACCCAATTTGAACATTTCTTTAAGCAAGATTTTGTTAATATGTATTTTTAAATATTAATTAAAATTTTTATAAGCAGTCTAGAGTAGAAAATAGATATTAAATAGTAAAAAACATTATTGTGAAACTAGAAAACTAAAAATTTTGTTATCTGTTAAAGTCAAATGTGACATTAATACAAACTGACTGACGTTTATTTGTTTTCTTTAACAGCTGTGTTTTGATATGTATTTATTTTTGTTTATATTATTAAAATTATAATTACTACATAGAGAAAAACAAGAATAAAACAATCAGCAAATTTAGGCCGAGATATGGCTCCTGGCCACTACAGCCGCGTCAATAAAAGGCGAAGTGTGATTTGTAAACTCCAAGCTGCATCATCACAGAGTACTATAATTTTGTGCATCATCCTTCAAGGCTGGATGCTATTGAAGTCAGAAACGCTGAGTCGTCTTTTGCATGCTCAGACCATCAACGACTTGACTAAGTAAGGTCATTAATCGACAGAGCTCCATCACAGCAAAAATGGTTCAAGTTCACCGAGACATCTGTGTCAAAAAAGGTAATTAAGTACTGTTTATTATTCGTAATTCATCTTAATGAAAGTTTAGTAGAATAAACTTAATTATTCAAAATGAAAACTTCCACTCATTGGGTGTTTTATTTATTTATTTATACAACACCCACAATAAGAATTAAGTAGCTTTGAAAACAATATCATAACAATTAAATTCAGTAGTAGTACATTGGCCAGAATTTAAAATCTTTATGGCAACTACATACTAAGCGCTAGGTTACAAATTTCACATTAGTTATGTATAAGTTGGAATTTTTTATTAAAGTTAGTTTTGTTTTACAGAAACCATGCAGAATTATAATGTCATCAGATTCTGAGTCAGATTTCTGGAGAATGCAAGAGGTAAATTTGACAATTTATTAAAAGCTAGTTTAATTAAATATATTTTAGAAGAGATCTCCTAAAATATTGAACAACCTATAACCTACTAGGTATGTCCATATAATAATATAATAATAGTCCATAGAAGATATGTCTAGCAGTATGGGTTACAAAGGGATATAAAAGTAAATGAAACAGTGTTTATTAAAAAGAATAATAATTTATTTTAAATTTCTGTTTTGTGCAATACTGCGGTGGATCTGTAACAAAGAGTTAAATCATTTTAATAATAATTAGAGTATTTTCATACTTTCCTAGAATATTGAGGAGGGTTTACACTACATACCTGCTAATTTATTTTATGCATTTTTCCACAGTATGTCAACAAAAGTGCAGTGCTGCAGTGATCCCGACCAACCTTCAAGAAGATCCCGATTCACCCTGCTATGGTCTTGATAATTAGGGGCTTCTTATTGCTTTCCTCCTAAATTAAAAGACTGATTATTGGTGTGTTTTATTATTTAAATGACAAAATGTCTTTTTTTTATTGTATAATAAAACTTTTTGACTTAATGTAAAGTTGATATTTAGTTTATGAGAAAATAGATATATGTATAGTTATAAATAAATGTTGAATTTTAATAGGTATAGTGGTCTCATTTATGTTGCAGAAAATAGATAAGTATATGTATAGTTATAAATAAATGTTGAATTTTAATAGGTATAATGGTTTCATTTATGTTGCAGAAAATTGATATATGTACCTATAGTTATAAATAAATGTTGAATTTTAATAGGTATAGTGGTCTCATTTATGTTGTGACAGGATTGCAGATGAATGGAATAAGCTTATGGGTGTATGTTTGGTCTTCTGTGAAAGAAAGTATGCGAGAGAGTGCACTGTTGCATGTTAGTTCTAGTAGTAGTTTTTAAGTTAATTAATGTAATTAACGTTGTACCATTTTAGTTAACTATAAATAAATAATCTAATAAAAGTTCAACTATTATGTACCTTTACCAACATAGTTAAAAGAAATTACATACCTGCCGCAGTGTTCCTGCATAATCTTCATCAGGTGGCAATAATGCTTTTGGCATGTTTGCAATATTTGTGGTTTATTTTTTAGTTTCTAAGTCTTTGTTCCTTCATTGATTGCAGTAGACACAGTAATTTGTGAAACTTTATGGAGGGCATCTTGAGCAATAAAATTTCTCATAGAACCTCGATGCATAAAATGCAAGTGCTATTAGAATCTGCAATAAAAATATAACATTAATCAATCTATGTCGTGTTTGTAGCTATAGATTACTATAGAATAATAAATCAATTGTCAAATTACGTTTCCTCACCTTAATTTCTGTCCATACGCTATCGATTCGATGCAGTCTGGCCATAAGGAGAATGAGTTCTTCAATTAACCCTTATAATGAGACATATTCAAGGCGAAAGGTTTTCACAAATTCCGCCTCGGGAATATCAATAAAGGGATTCGTATTCAAACTCGTCAAGCGATGAGTTCCACGTCTCCTGCTTATCTTCTTTCTCTAGCATCCACTGCGTTGGCTAGCTCAAGAATATTTGCTAGTAGTGAAAACATTCTCAAATATTCCACAAACACAATAGATATCACACTTTTTGTACAAAACCACCACCACCATCGAGCTGCCTCTCTTCGAAAAGCAATGTTTGTACAAAGACGTCATCATAACAGTTCAATGATCAAAAGAACTGTCAAAATTTTAGCAGATTACCGCGTATGTCAGTCATTGATTTGTGATTTTTTACAAGATTACCGTTTTAAGCCATTTCGTTCAGTGATTGACCACTTGGCACGCCATTTTGTTAGCAGATTAAGGATTTTGTGAAAATCGGTCATTATGATATTAAAAGTCGAGCATTTTGACACTATTGCAATAGCAGACTAGGGCCCCAGGACAGCCTAGTTTAAGGGGATTACATCGCTCAAACCCTAAAAATACGCTCGGTTAAATGAAGTTTGTAGACGAATTCTTTAACGTTTTTATTATAACAAAAAATATACAAGTAAACTAGAGTATATGGGAAAAACTTTGAGTTAATTAATTTTTCTATAAACTCGTCCAAATGTTGCCAAAAAAAAATAGAGAAAATAGGTCTTTTTTAAACTAAATATGAAATTGTATATATAACGGCTGGGTCATTTTGTATGATATTTATACTAAAAGAAAGAAGAAACCCTGTTTAACAATTTGAGCTGTTTATTTTCACGTATTTATTTTTATATTTTGTGATAATCAACAATAACCCGAATCTTTACAAAGCTCCCCACCAAGCTCCCCCGCTATGGCCGTGAAGCTTACTAGGCATTCGACTTGTTAGTGTCTTGATGACTCTAACGACGGGTGGACCGTACGTGCGTTTTTTTTTTCAAATAAGATTTTAAATTCATTATTCTTGAATTAAATTATAGTCTTAATGTAAGAAAAATATTCTTTTCATTTAGTATACATTGTAATTAAGTTTGTAAGCGTAATATAACCCAGTTTTAATTAAGTTTTATTTTCATAATAGTCATAGACTATGCCTAAATATAAAAATAAAAGTCTAGTGAAGTGTGGCCGAGCTCTCCAAAAATATTGGTAAGTACCTAACCTGAGTGGTAAGTACGTACTTGAGTCGATAACAAAATATTATACTATAGTAAGTTCGTACCTTCTCGATTTATTTCAACGATGTTTTTATTCATCATCTTATGTTAGAGACTTCGTTGCTTGCTTAGATAAAATTAATGTCTTGAGCTCCTTGATGGTGGAAAACCTCAATCATGACATGATACACATAAACCAACATGTTTGTACTCATTTGAAAGAGCTCACGGAGACCTAGGTGACTGTGAGGAACTGACTGACATGATGGTGGACTCCGAAGGTAGGCAGACCTCAATCATGACACGTAAACCAACATGTTTGTACTCATTTGAAAGAGCTCACGGAGACCTACGAGACTGTGAGGAACTGACTGACATGATGGTGGATTCCGAAGGTAGGCAGACCTCAATCATGGCCAAAGCAAACCAACATGTTTGTACTCATTTGAAAGAGCTCACGGAGACCTACGAGACTGTGAGGAACTGACTGACCTGATCATGGACTCCGAAGGTAGGCAGACGTTAATCATAACACACGGAAACCAACATGTTTGTACTCATTTGAAAGAGCTCACGGAGACCTACAAGACTGTCAGGAACTGACTGACCTGATGATGGACTCCGAAGGTAGGCAGACCTTAATCATGTCACACGGAAACCAACATGTTTGTACTCATTTGAAAGAGCTCATGGAGACCTACGAGACTGTAAGGAACTGACTGACCTGATGATGGACTCCGAAGGTAGGCAGACCTTAATCATGACACACGGAAACCAACATGTTTGTACTCATTTGAAAGAGCTCACGGAGACCTACGAGACTGTAAGGAACTGACTGACCTGATGATGGACTCCGAAGGTAGGCAGACCTTAATCATGACACACAGAAACCAACATGTTTGTACTCATTTGAAAGAGCTCATGGAGACCTACGAGATTGTAAGGAACTGACTGACCTGATGATGGACTCCGAAGGTAGGCAGACCTTAATCATGACACACGGAAACCAACATGTTTGTACTCATTTGAAAGAGCTCACGGAGTCCTACGAGACTGTAAGGAACTGACTGACCTGATGATGGACTCCGAAGGTAGGCAGACCTTAATCATGACACACAGAAACCAACATGTTTGTACTCATTTGAAAGAGCTCATGGAGACCTACGAGATTGTAAGGAACTGACTGACCTGATGATGGACTCCGAAGGTAGGCAGACCTTAATCATGACACACGGAAACCAACATGTTTGTACTCATTTGAAAGAGCTCACGGAGACCTACGAGACTGTAAGGAACTGGCTCACCTGATGATGGACTCCGAAGGTAGGCAGACCTTAATCATGACACACGGAAACCAACATGTTTGTACTCATTTGAAAGAGCTCACGGAGACCTACGAGACTGTAAGGAACTGACTGACCTGATGATGGACTCCGAAGGTAGGCAGACCTTAATCATGACACATGGAAACCAACATGATTGTACTCATTTGAAAGAGCTCACGGAGACCTAGGTGACTGTGAGGAACTTACTTTCTTGATGGTGGACTCCGAAGGCAGGCATACACAGATATAGATATACCTAGATAACGCAAAAACAACTACTTCGCGTGCCAATAATAGCTCATAGCATACATACGGTTTTCTCGGTGGTAGTCAACAACATCAGCCGCCGCGCCGGCATAAGTTACCACCCACCAGACAAAGTCTTGCCGCCAAGCGATTCGTCGTGTTCCGGCATGATGTCTGGTGAAGCCGTACGGTGGACGGGTCTGAGCAGTTGTGTTGCGATGTGTGCCGGGTACGATGTGCCTAATGTTGTTGTGTCGGGAGTTTGGTTGTGGAGGGTCTCCAGCGGCCCTAGCCAATGTAACATCGCTTCGTAGCGAAGCGAAATCGAATACCAAACCAACCAATGGCGGGAACGATTGACCACGTCATTTGTCGCGTCGCGTGGTTAATCGTTCCCGCCGTTGGTTGGTTTGGTGTTCGATTTCGCTTCGCTATGAAGCGATGTTACATTGGCTACAGGCCCGGATCATCCTCTGGCGCAGCATCGTTGGTGTTGGTCGTGTTGTTGGGTTAAACATTGCATCACCTCGCTCAACTGCCGTCATCCTTCCTATTCACTTAGTTTTTTTGAGTGAATAGGCTTAATAAGCTAGTACGCTTTACCATCAACGATTGCATCACTGCTTACCATCAGGCGGGATTGCAGTCAAGCACTAGTTTATAACTATTAAAAAAAATACAAAAATTGTAAGTGGCCATTTTCGCGCTCAGTTTGCATCGGTGTATGTAGTCGGACGTCGTCGAAACGCAAGTGCGGGGGGCGGAGAGAGGGGGTGCCACACGTGGAGGCACTAATTTGACTTTTTTCGATTTGGCTTTGAATGGATTTGATTTTCCCATCACTAAAATATTGTGTTTGTGACGTCATAATAGGTAGTTAAAAATGGCACGCTTAGTTTTCACACAGATCGTGATACTTGCGTTATCTAGGTCTATCTATATCTATGTAGGCCGACCTCAATCATGGAAATGCAGAGAACTGCTATTCATTGGAACCTAATCTTGGTCTTAAAGTATTTGTTTTTTTTTTTTTATTTTGATGTGTGACTATTATAACCCGCGCGGATAAAGAAAAGATCTGAAAATGGCGGCGGATACTTATGGTACGATTGACAAAACATGCCATTGTTCAATCACAAACCAAAAGCTAAGATAGTAAAATGTAAAATTTACTTTGTAAATATTGTTATTTACAACGTAAATTTTACATTTTACTTGTTTGTAGTTGTGTTTGTTTTAGTTGTTGTTTTTGTTGAGTTTGATTGTTAAAATTTAACAAAAACAAAAATATCTACAAAAACAACAAAATAACAGAGACTTTATCAGAACGAAAAAGTAGCTTCAGTAGTTTGGAAACCGAATCCTGAAGTCCTGATCGATGATTTTTTTTTGCAGCGCTTACTTCACTGTGTGAGTATAGACAGCGATAGAGAGTGAGTGAGAACGCATGCGAGCGGACGCCGTTTACAGATCTTTTCTTTATCTGCGCGGGTTATACCAAGTTTATAGATAAAGCAGTATCGACCAAATATAACTAAGCTTTTTTTCCCAGGCAATTAAGAAAACAGCACAAATCTGAATTACAAAATCAGGACAATCAACCATTGTCAGAATCTGACAAGACATGTGAACCGTCCGATAAGCCATTTGAAGTGGAGGCAGTGCAAAATGTGCCGGTAACCTGCTGCATTATTTTATACTACGGCATTTATCGATTTCTATAGATGAAAAATTCGGTTTAAAAAAATCGATTCGTCATTTAAAAAAACTTGATCACAAGAGGTTTGAGGTGTACCGTCTATAGATTGCTGGTAAACCACAGAGATTTAAGATAAATATAATTTTAACGTCTTTGTGGTAAACTAATGATCCTAGCGTTATTCCCGATTGCGTCTTCCATCATCATCTTTAATTCCTGGTTTGGAGAACGGAGTTCACTATCTAGTCTAACCATATTGAATATTGACTTTTTTATTAATTAGCTACTTACATAGTAATAGCCAAGTATATTTTTCAAACTCTATATCGGCTGTACAAACTTATAAGATATTGTGTCAGTATACTTTTATTTGTGACATCAATCATTTTGTTGATAAGAATTTTTGTTTTAGCTTGAACAAGATGAAGCTTTTTTACCAACTTGGATTGTTGAGGAAGAACCTTCACAAACGGAAACGAAAACTGTATCCGGAAGACGAGTAATAGACATAGATAATTTTTTTTCTAAAATACAAGAAATAGGCGGCCATGGTGCTTTAAACTGTGGTGTACAAAGTCTGAAAATAACAGGAGAGAAACGCGTTGGGCTTGCTTCTAAGTTTACATTAGAATGTATAATGTGCAAAGAAAAATTTTTTCTTTGTAATGACACTGGGGATATGGATATTAATACTGCAGCGGTCGCAGGGGCAGTTTCAGTTGGTATAGGATATTCACAGTTAGAGGAATTTTTATCAGCACTTGACTTGCCCGTGATGACTGAGCCTGTGTACCAGAAACGCCACAATATAGTTTCTGACACCTTTGATAAAGCACTTGTCAAATCAATGAATGAAGCTGCTGAAGAAGAAAAAAATATCGCTTTAGAAAAAGGTCATGTCAGTAAAGATGGTATTCCCATTATAGATGTTGTTGTAGATGGATGCTGGAGTAAAAGGTCTTACAGAAAGAATTACTCAGCGTTATCAGGAGCTGCAGCCATAATTGGCAGAGAAACAAAAAAAATATTGTTCCTTGGCATCAAGAATAAATATTGTAGCATATGCGCGCAAGACCAAAACAAAAATCAAAACCCAAGAGTCCACCAGTGCTTTAAAAATTTCACAGGATCATCCACCACCATGGAATCAACTATAATAGTGGAAGGTTTCAAATCATCTGTAGAAATGTATGGTTTAATTTATGGTCGCTTCATTTCCGACGGCGACTCTAGCACGTACGCTAAAATACTGGAAGCAAGACCTTATCCTCAATTTACTGTTGAAAAAGTGGAATGTAGGAATCACCTTTTAAGAAACCTGTGCAATAAAATGGAAAACCTGATCGCTGACACAAAATATCCCATAAGGTTCAGAAAATTTGTAACAAAAAAGCGCATTATGGCCATTAGGTCAACCATACGAAAATGCAGCAAACAATATAACAACTCATCGGATGATATAGATTGCCGCACCCAAAAAATATTTGAAGACATCCAGACTGTACATTTACATGCCTTTGACAACCACACAAAATGTAAAAGTTATTTCTGCAACAGTTCACAAACCGAAGGAAACATACCACAAGATTTTTTTACAAGTGCCCTGTGGCAGAAAATATGCTACTACATTAATACTATTGCAGGACATTCCAGAAGTCTCGTACATGATGTAGACAGTAATATTGTGGAAAGTTTTCACAGTGTTGTAGCCAAATTTGTTGGTGGTAAAAGGGTAAATTACTCGTGCCGGCGTGGATACCAAACTCGATGTTCAGCATCAGCTGTTAATTTTAATACAAAAAGGAAACCTATGTCTATATTATATAAAACAATTGTTGGCGTAAGCCCCAAAGGCAAAATGAACACCTTAGATAGAAAATATCAGAAAAAGAGAAGAAACCTGAAACGTCTCCATTATACAAAACGGCAGACACTTGCTAAAAAAGATACGGAAAAAGATTATGGCGAACACAGTATTAAGCCAGATGTTAGCGATTCTATTCTAAAAGAAATGGAGAAAACATTTTTGGCCAACTTAGAAAAAACTACTGAACAAAGAAGACAAATTGAAAGAAGTACCATTTTGCAGAGCGAGTCAAGTGAGTGGCTTGAACTTCGGCGCTCCTTATTGACGGCCTCTAATTTTGGCAGGATAATTAAAATGAGGCCAGATACTAGTTGTGCCAGTACTGTCAAACAACTGCTATATAAAATTAATATAGATGCTGCACCTTTACTTCACGGCAGGGAAAGCGAAAAAAAAGGCCTGGATCAGTTGTCCAGACAAGAAAAAGTTGATATAAGACCATGCGGACTTTTTATCGACCCCGAAATTCCGTATCTGGGTGCTACACCAGATGGCCTTATTGGCGAAGACATGATAGTGGAAGTGAAATGTCCACTATCAGCGTTTAAGATAGGGCTTGAAGACGCCATTCTAAAAAAAAAGTTAATTTTTGGGTAGTAGATAAATCGGGTGCTTTGCAGATCAACAAATCCCATAATTGGTATTACCAGGTTCAAGGTCAATTACATGTGACTCGAAAGGCTAAATGTTTATTTGGAGTATGGACCAGTGAGTTAAAACCCTTAAAAGTTGAATACATCAATAGAGATGATAACTTTTTTGAAAATAAAATGAAATTAAAATTATGTACTTTTTATTTAAATTGTGTTTTGCCAGAACTGCTAGATCCACGTTATAGCCGAAATATGCCAATTAGAGATCCTCCGTATATTTTAGAGGCTATAAAAAAGAAAGGCAGAAAAATCATGCAAAATTCTGAGGAGTCAAAAGAACCAGATTTTAGTGAACTTCAAGAAAGCGAACAATTGACACAAATACCAAACCCAATGAGCGACCAACCAACCTGTTCACGGTTTTTAGATCTCACTGATTTTTAATTCACACTTTTTGTATTTAAATTTACACTTTTTGTATTTCAATTTACATACTTTGTTACTTCTATTTTGTTTTACTTTATTACTTGAATTTTCTTTTACTTTATTCCTTTATTTTGTTTTACTTCACTTTAAGTATTATTTTCTACTTTACACTTTGTTTTAAGAAGTATCTTATAGGTATTTTTTTTATTTTAATTGACTTAGTTACTTAGCTTTACTTTTTTAACTGTATTTTTTTTTACTTCACTTTGTTTTAAGTATATTTTTTTCTTTTTGTATTTTAATTGACTTTGTTACTTCGATTTACTAGTATTTTGTTTTATTTCACTATGGGTTAAGTTTTTTTTTTTAACTTTTTGTTTTTTAGTTGACTTTGTAACTTCTGTTTCGTTTTACTTTTTCTTGTAATTTGTTTTACTTCATTTTGTTTGACTATTTTTTACTTCTTGTATTTTAATTTACTTTGTTACTTCATTTTATTTTTTTAACTGTATTGTTTTATTTTACTATCGGTATAATTTTTACTTTTCGTGTTTTAAATTAATTTTGTAGTAAAACTGAAATAAATGGCGACTGGGCGACCACTATGCTTTTTAATACCCACTTTATCATGTCAACTTATTTATCAATGTAAAGCGTCTGTGCGGAATAAGATAATTATTGAAAACTATATTTTCCTAAATATGTTCATAAACAAAAACCGTTGAGTGCTTAGATAAATGTTAGAACCTGAGTCTTACTGACTATTTCCATTACTGAGAACCTTTTAAGCTCTAATATGGTCATCATCAGACCTTCAGCAGGTATTGTGTAGAAGCGACCATGATCAATTAGGCAAATGTTGAAAACTGTTTCCTCCTGACTATTTCCATTATTTAGAACTGTTGGTCAACGACGTGGTCATCATTAGACCTTCAGCAGGTATTCTGTTGTAGCAACCGTGATCAATTAGCCAACTATTGAAAACTGCTTCCATATTTCCATTATTGAGAACCGTTGGGCGACGACGTGGTCTTCATCATACCTACGGTAGGTATTCTGTAGTAGTTTACACCTCAGTTCGTTTCATTTACAAAGCTGAGCTGAGTCAAAGTATTCATATCAAACAAAAAACAACCGACGTCCAAAAATCACTACAAAGTGAAAAATAACTAATTTCGGAAGTCGGTGTCTTTGTTTTTTGTATAATATTCGTTTTTGACACCGACTTCGAAAGTTTTTATTTTACACTTTTTAGTTGTTAAAAGTACTATGTATTCAGTTGCATCCGGTCAGACTGGAAGCTGACGCAAATATAGTTGGGAAACGACGTAATTTTGTTTACTTTATTTTTTACCCGTAAGTGTTCCCTCGACTGCCTATGGTCTTCATCATCAAATTTACTGTAGACCTTTATTTTACCCCAATGGGTGCGAAGGTTTCATCAATATAAATGAATTAAGTCCAAGCACAAATTAGCTACTGTAAACCGTTGAGGAGTTCCCGGAACTGGCCTTTGTTTTCATCATCAGAGCTCTTATGACAGTCACAACCCATCTAGGTGTAAAGTTTTTATCAATACAAATTAATCGAGCCCAAACACAAGGTAGCTGCTGTGAATTGTTGAGGAGTTCCTTCGACTGCCTCCCGGCTCCACCATCAGATCTACTCCAGCCCTTTATTAAATTGTAGTGCTTTAAAGTACTTAATGAGAATTCTAAGAAATGCACTAGTCGCCCCTGCAATTTTTGAAAGTTACCCTTGTTTTCTCTGGTGTCTTCCAATATCAAACCCCGATATCCTTATCATGGGACAACCTTGGGAACGTCTTCTTTCCAACAGAAAAAGAATTATCAAAATCGGTTCATAAACGCCGAAGTTATGCGCGAACAAACATAAAAAAAAAAAAAACATATACGGTCGAATTGAGTGACCTCCTCCTTTTTGAAGTCGGTTAAAAAATATGTAATGTGAACACAAATAAAAAGTACCTACTGCCTCCCAGAGAGCGAACGAATTAGGCAAATACTATAACAATATTCGTCGCATCTGTGATCTTATCTAATCATCAGTAAATTTTATTATAGTATGATTCTCTGTCAGTAGATGGCGCTTTACTTATAGATACTGTTACAAAGGTCAAATCTTCAAAGTTATCGAGCAATGTAATGCCCTTAAGAGACAGAGTTTTATTTCCTTTGTACAGAATCTGGATCAACATAATTATTATAAAAGGAATCTATAATGTAATAGCTATATAAAAACTATCTTAAGTATAAGCCCGTCTGTATAAACTTTGAAAATAAATAAATATTATTATATTATATTTATATGTATAATAACATCCATTAAATAGTGGAGTAATACTATCATTTTTGAGGTTTCTAATGTGATGTCGTAAACCATAACATTTTTTCTGCATTCGCAGTCAAAATCAAAATCAAAATTGTTTATTTCAAATTAAGGTCGTACCCTCACCAAATGACCTCGAGCATTTGCTCCCTCTTCACCGCGCCCCACCTCTACAATACTTCGCAAAATATTACTAGCGCCGTCTGGCGGACAAAGTACTTACAAATACGAGTAAAATTCATAGACCACAAAAGTAACAGACATGGCACTTTTATTTTTGTTTATTGGTGCGCCCAAATACTTTTGGTTATTATAGACTGAAACAAATGTTGATGATACTTCATAATAAAAATTTTGCGTATTTTATTTTTTAACCGACTTCCCAAAAGTGTGGTTCTCAATTCGATTTATGTGTGCTCGCTGATAACTTTATCGTTAATGAACCGATTTTGACCATTCTTTTTTTATATGAAAGAGTATGCTGCCTATGTAATCTCATTGTATATTTTATTGATAATGGAAATTCTAAGAAATTTAGGCCAATTATCGAAAATTGTAGGCAAGCTTCGGGTGAAAACTTGATACTCGTATTTATATCGGATGATACTATAAAATCGTGAAGATTTGGGCCTGACCTGATGATGGAGATGACAGGGGAATCCGCATCGGAAGCAACTGTAATGTGTTTGGGCTTACTTAATTTGTATTGATTAGAGCTTTACAACTAAATATGTTATGACTGTAACCTCAGGGTTGGAAGTTAGTTTTGTAGATTGAAAGTTAGCCAAGTCAGATGGTCAAAGGGATAGAAAAATAATATAATAAAGGTTAATTTGTCATTATTTATTATTTTAAGGGAAAACGTAATTAGGGTCAAATAAATTTCTGCAGACAGGAAATCTACATAAAAAAAAGATTTGATGTTTTTTTTTTTGGGCTCAGGCAAGACTGATATTATATTATTATTCTCGTTTAATAAAACAAATACGTAAATTGTAAAAAACAAAACTATCGTATAAAAAAAAGCCGGCCAAGTGCGAGTCGGACTCGCACACCGAGGGTTCCGCCGTACAAACGTAGCGGTCTCCAAAGCCTGGAGCACAGGCGTAGAGTAGCCAGCCTTTTGGTCTTCTATAGGATGCATTCTGGTGAGTGTGCAAGGGAATTGCATGATTTAATTCCCCCATCTCCGTTCCACCATCGGACGACCCGTCGTATGGCGAGTTTCCACCCTTACGTTGTTGACACCACTGCGATCCGGACGAAGCGTTTCGCTTCCTCTTTTATACCGCCTACATCGAGGGACTAGAACAATTTGCCAGCGATGGTGTTTCCGTCACATTACAATTTGAGTGTCTTCAAGGCTAGAGTGAATAGGCTCTTAATAAACTAGCGCGCTTTACCATCAACGATCGCATCACTGCTTACCATCAGGCGGGATTGCGGTCAAGCGCTAGTTTATAACTTATAAAAAAAGCGGTTTATTGATAAACAAAGTAGAAGTAAACAAAATCAACGAGAAATTATCGCAAATTTTACTAATTTCGGTACACGTGCGAACAGCATCTAAGCGCTCGTGCGTATGGCGCACGGCTGCCGCTCGCTGTGCCGCGATACCCTTTCCCTTGACCAACCGCCTGCCTTCGCGCCAGCGGGTGGCTAGTTCTTGCGCGTTCTTTTGTTACTACTTACTCCCCCCGTCCCGCTTCGCCAGTAGGAAGCAAGCTGTCTGATAATCATTGACAACAATAGGAAATTACAATTAATGTCTTTGAATATATTTATAAGTACTAAGTATAACGCAGCAGTTAGGACACATTTAGGTTATATACATAACTACATTCACCAAAATATTTAGATTGAATGACGATTGTGTTGGTCTTTGTTTTGGTTTAACTAGTTACTGTGCCTAAAAATTTTAAAAGGTTTCGGGTTTTTCTGTTAGGTTACCTTAAGCTATTGTTTCATACCAAAATTCAATATTCAATGTCAGCGGGAAGTAGTCTATGTTTTGATTCCGTTGCGAGTAGTGGCGAATTTCAAAATATGCGGTATAATTATAGAGGTACCTCAGCATTTTGAATTTTTGCGTTGATTTAGAATTTTTCACATTTTAGAGGTAATTAGATTTAAGAAGTGTTTGATATGAATTTCAACTTTAATATCTCTACGCGTTCATGTGAAAAAGGGTAGGTAGTAAGTTTATAATTATTAAAAAAATATTTTATGTCATGTAAGCAAAAAATGTGTATGGGTGGATTAAGTTGTGAAAGAGGTTCATGCTCGGACGCGGCTTGCTTTTCGGAGATGGGTCTTGCACTGTATGCGCTGCTGAATGATTCGCACACACCTTCAATAATAGTCACGGATAGCCAAATATGATGATTTATTGATTACTTAACTAACTCGTAACTAATATAGGTATGAATGTATAAATGAGTACAGTCTTTGAAGGCTGATCGTGTACTGTCGCCTTACGCTATAATTTGTGCAAGGCGACGGAATAATGCTGATCTATGTATGTAGCTAATATGCGCGTGTCATGTACGATGGCTGACTCATACATGCACGGAAAACCTGCATCGGGGGCTATATATCAGGAAATGAAAACTTTAAGAAAAACATTTAAATCAAAGTTGAAGTAGTGTCAGGACAATGAAACCCAGATTAAAATGGACATCATTGCAACCCTTCACGAAGATAATAAATTCAGTTCTTTTTGGAAGCAAACCAATTCTTTGAATCCCAGACCGAGTCTACCATCAAACGTTGATGACTTGTCACAGAACAGTGATATAGGCGGCATGTTCATGAACCACTTTAGAGTTGTTCCGCATTTTGTAAGTACGTCGATGCGAGGCACTCAAGTCCTGTGTGAGGGCGATTCTCATTTAAGATTCTGCGTGAAAGACGTAAAAGACGCGTTGAAAAGTATGAAGCGAGGTAGGTCGCCTGGGCACGATGGTTTGAGTGTTGAGCATTTAAGGTCCGCTGATGTACATTTGCCTAGGCTACTCGCTATGTTCTTCAATTTTTGTATGGGTCACTCTTATCTGCCTGACGATCTCGTACGAAATGTTGTGATTCCTATTGTTAAAAAGAAGACCGGTAATTTGATAATGGGCTAGAATGTGGGGTGATGCAGGGGGGGTTGACCTCGCCCAGCCTTTTTAACTTGTACATAGATCGGCTGGTTGGTGAGCTGAGTAGCACTCTGGTTGAATGTTCTGTTGATGGCAAAATGATTAACAACATAAGCTATGCTGATGACATGGTGCTGCTCAGCCCATCAATCTGTGGACTAAGGAAGTTAGTGGCTGTGTGTGAAAGGTATGCGGGGGCCCATGGCTTGAGGTATAATGCCACTAAAAGTGATATTATGGTATTTAAAGTTCGTAATAATACACCCACGAATATACCACCGGTAATGTTACAAGGAACACCATTAAATGTGGTCTCTCAATTTAAATACCTCGGTCATGTGGTGACGGATTCTCTCACAGATGACCAGGATATAGATAGGGAGCACTGAGCAGGTAAAACTGACGCTCTTTAGAGCTTACTGCCAGTCGTTTTACTCGTGCAACTTGTGGGTTAGGTATACGCAAAAGGCTTACAACGCTCTGCGCATCCAGTATAACAATGGGCTGACGATGTTGTTGGGGCTGCCTCGGTTTAGCAGTGCATCAGGCATGTTCGCGGAAGCGCGAATTGATGACTTTTATGCTATCATTCGCAAACGGTGTGCTTCGATGTTGCGGCGATTTCGGGGCAGCCCGAACAGTATCCTAGCTACACTGGCGGACAAGGTCGACGGACCTTTTATTAGGCTCTGGGCGGACAGACATGTGCGTGCACATATTCATGTCGCCAACTGATCCTCTTTTATTCTGTTTCTGTTTCACTAACATAGGATAAGTTTTTTACTAACAACATATGGGCCCTGCCTGAAATAAAATGTTTGAATTTGAATAACAATATTTTAATATGTTATGTAACTTCAAATTTATCATTTTCGTCGTCCTCCGTGGCGCAGCAGTCAACACGCCTGCCTGCGACGTGGAGGCCTCGGGTTCGATCCCCGGCCAGGTCATGATGGGAAACGATCTTTTCTTGATTGGCCTGGGTCTTGGATGTTTATCTATAATATGTATCTATTATAAAATATAGTATCGTTGAGTTAGTATCCCATAACACAAGTCTCGAACTTACTTTGGGGCTAGCTCAATTTGTGTGTTTATTAACATGTATGTATTTTCGCAATTTTTCCTTTATCTGTCTGTTATAAAGTTGCTTCGTGCCGAATTTCAAGATTCTGAGTTGACGGGAAGTACCTTGTAGGTTTTGATTTCCTAGCGTATGACGGAAATTCGTCTAAGGTGTCGGTATAAACTGCTGTATCTTTTGATTGCGTTAACTTAGAAGTTTGATTTTTTCACTGCTTAATGGGACAATAGACCTAGGTATTTGGCATAAATTTCAATTTGATACCTTTATTCGTTCGTGAGAAATAAGGTAGTAAGTTTCATTTTATCGGCTCGTAGGGAATCAATCCGGTCCGAAAGAGAGGCCATGGTTGAGCGAACGAGTGTTGCACTGCAGGCAGTCTCCGAATGGGGCAATGCCAATCTTGTAGCATTCAATGCCGCCAAAACACAGGCGTGTCTTTTCACCGCCAAATGGAGCCCGTTCACCTTGGCCCCTACTTTTCGGAATGTGTCCTTGGAGTGTTCCGACCGCCTTCAGCTTTTGGGAGTTGAGATTCCCTCGAACCTTAACTTTGGGCGGTTCATTGAGTCCAAGGCCAAGGTGGCTGCCAGGAAACTTGGCGTTATCGCAAAGGTCCGGCAGTACTTCACACCTGGGCAGCTTCTAATGTTATACAAAGCACAGGTCCGTTCGTGTGTGGAGTACTGCAGCCACATTTGGGCTGGTGCTGCCAAGTGTCACCTGGCCACTCTGGATTCAGTGGAGAGACGTGCAAAGAGGCTGATTGGTGACCCTGATCTAACTCGAGTTGGTCTCCAAAGCCTAGAGCACAGGCGTAGAGTAGCCAGCCTTTCGGTGTTCTATAGGATGCATTTCGGGGAGTGTGCGAGGGAATTGCATGATTTAATTCCCCCATCTCCGTTCCACCAGCGGACGACCCGTCGTACGGCTGGTTTCCACCCTTACGTTGTTAACACCACTACGATCCGGACGAAGCGCTTCGCCTCCTCCTTTATACCGCGTACATCGAGGACTGGAACAATTTGCCAGCGGCGGTGTTTCCGTCGGACTACAATTTGAGTGTCTTCAAGGCTAGAGTGAATAGGCTCTTAATAAACTAGTGCGATTTACCATCAACGATTGCGTCACTGCTTACCATCAGGCAGGATTGCGGTCAAGCGCTGGTTTATAATTTGTAAAAAAAAAAAAAAATATTTTCATTATATTATATAACAAAAAAAATGACATTTTCGCAATTTTTCCTATATTTGCATTCTAAGACAATGCTTCGTGCCAAATTTCAAGATTCTAAGTTTAGGGGAAGTATCCTGTAGGTTTTGATTCCCTAGCGGTGACGGAATTTCGTCTAAGGTGTCGGTATAAACTGCTGTATCTTTTGATTGCGTTAATTTAGAAGTTTGATTTTTTCACTGCTTAAAGGGACAATAGACCTAGGTATTTGGTATAAATTTCAATTTGATACCTTTATTCTTTCGTGAGAAATAAGGTAGTAAGTTTCATTTTATTAAAATATTTTCATTATATTATTTAACTAAAAGAATGTAATTTTCGCAATTTTTACTATATTTGCATTATATGACAATGCTTCATGCCAAATTTCAAGATTCTGAGTTTACGGGAAGTATCCTGTAGGTTTTGATTCCTTTGCGAGTGTCGAAAATTTGTTGAAAATATCGACATAATCGGCTGTATCTTTTGATTGCCTTGGCTTAGAAGTTTGATATTTTCACAGCTTAAAGGGACAATAGACCTGAGTATTTCATGTGAATTTCAGCTTGATACGTCCACGCGTTCTTGAGATAAAGGGTTTGACAGACAGACAGACAGACAGACGGACAACAAAGTGAGGATCACTTTGTTGTCCGTCTAAGGGTTCCGTTTTTTCCTTTTGAGGTACGGAACCCTAAAAACAAATACATATACTATAATATTATTTACACAAAGCTTCCTTTTGCAGAAAAATAATAAACATCTGACTAATACAATATCCGGTCAGACTGGACGCTGACGGCAGCATATTTGGAAAAGGCCTGCAAGCAAACGACGTATTTCGCTTGCTTTAATTCCTATAAGACCACAATGAAAGTCTGAGCATTTCTAGAAATAACGCAATGAAATAACACAACTTAAATTCAGTCTCTTGATTTTAATTGATTTTTGCATAAGCATGACGAGTAGGTAGTGTTTGTACTATGTTAAATTAAAGTGTTGTAAATTGTTGAGGAATTCCCTCGACTGTCTATGGGCTTCATCATCAGATCTAATGTAGACCTTCATTTAATATTTACTTTCATTGTGGTCTTATAGGAATAAGACCACAATGAAAGTATGAGCATTTCTAGAAATAACACAATGAAATAACACAACTTAAATTCAGTCTCTTGATTTTAATTGATTTTTGCATAAGCATGACGAGTAGGTAGTGTTTGTACTATGTTAAAGTAAAGTGTTGTAAATTGTTGAGGAATTCCCTCGACTGTCTATGGGCTTCATCATCAGATCTATTGTAGACCTTCATTTAAACCTATATGTGTGTAAAGTTTTCATCAATATAAATGAATTAAGTCCAAACACAAGGTAACTATTGTAAACCTTTGAGGAGTTCCCTTAACTGGCCTTTGTCTTCATCATCAGAGCTTTAATGACAATCACATCTCATTTAGGTGTAAAGTTCTTACAATATAAATTTATTAAGCACAAACCGATGACCTGGTGAAGGTCGCAGGAAGCCGATGGATGCGGGCAGCACAAGACCGGTCAGCGTGGAAAGCCTTGGGGGAAGCCTTTGTCCAGCAGTGGACATCTATAGGCTGAAGAAGAAGAAGAAGAAGAAGAAGCACAAACACGAGGCAGCTGATGTGAATCGTTAAGGAGATCCCTCAGCTGTCTCCCGGCTCCATCATCAAGTCCGAACTTTACTAAATTGTAGTGCGTTAAAACACTTAATGAAAAAACATAGAAATGCCCTAGGCGCCCTTATCATTTTTTTAAATTTCTCCTAGGTTTCCTTAGTCTTCCATCCTCAGACCCTAATTTCCTTAACATGAGACTACCTTGAAGATATAATCTTTATAATTAAAAAAAAAAATATGTGGCACTCGGGAACTGCCGCGGTAAAGCTATTGCATAGCATTTTTTATCAACTTATGCAATAGGGTATTTGACTAAAAAAACCTAATTAGTCCGTCAGTCAGATTCCCAAAAAATACTCATCATCATCATTTCAGCCGAAAGACGTCCACTGCTGGATATAGGCCTCCCCCAAGGTTCTCCACGACGACCGGTCCTGCGCCTCCCGCATCCAGCGGTTTCCCGCGACCTTCACTAGGTCGTCGGTCCACCTTGTCGGGGGCCTACCCAAAAAATACTAGACACATATTTTTTTCTTTTTTCATATAAACAAAAAATGAATACGACACACAGTGCTTTGAAAACTCGTGTGACATCACTGCACGCTACACTTTTTAGCGGCCAGTGACGTCACCAGCCATCACTCCTGATCTTTGATGCCTATTATATTTGTCAATTTTTATTGATTTGATAAAACAAAATATACGAAATGTAAAACGTATATAATAAACCTATCCAATATTTTTCTATAATCTGAATGACGGACTAATTAGTTTTTTTTAGTCAAATACCCTATTATTTATATTATAGTAAAGTTATCCGCAAACAAACATATAACCTCCTCCCTTTTGAAAACGGTTAAAAAAACGAACACCAAAATGAACATCAATAACAGAGACACTTTATGATAGTATGCGACATGCGGTGCGTGAGCGAGCAAGCAGATGCTTTCTCGCTCACGCGCCGACCGCTATGCTAGCGGACCGCGCGATGACGAACGACACGGGTTCCCCCTTCGAGAGCTTGTGGCATACTGAACCTCAATAGCTCGGGCAAGAGAAATGATGGGGAATACGCTCAGATTGTTGAATAAAATTTTTGTTTAGGTCGTTTTAAAAAAATATTTCTACAATAATGTTCGTCATGAAATTGCCTATCCATTAGTGTAAGAACGAAATCTAAATTATGCTTACTTTTCGAGGAGATGCACGTTTTTGATAATAATTTCTCTTGTCAGAGGTTTCGTTGTGAAGGAATTATTTAAACATTATGCTAATTAAAAAAAAAAATCTACAATTTTGGAGCCAAGATTATGGAGAAAATTTATGTATTTTTAATAAGTTGATATTTCTTTTGGATAAAGAGTAGATAGCTCCGAAAAACTACATAAAAACGGTCTGCGGTGTGTTTTTCCTCTGGAGCCGCCTTAACCAACAGTTGGTGCTTTTCAGTGAAACTCAGGCTGAACCCTACGAGATTTGTCAAAATAATAAACTAAATATTGTACACATTAAAAAAAAATCCGTAATGGTGTATGTCTATCTATATACAGTATGTTAACTAACAGAGGGCGTTCCCGTTAACCCGAAATAGTATAGCATACATACATGCTAAAAAAAATAGTTCCATTCGAAAACAAAATGTTTTAAAATTTTTTCCAATAAGAAAATATTCAATAAAAATTTTAAATTGACATGTAAAAGAAACACTGTACACGCGAACATGAAAGACGGCAACGTCGCAATTTATTTATACATGACGACTACTATTTTGATTTAAAACAGGAGGTTTCAAATTTATTTCCAATTAGAATTTTTTTTATTCGGATTTTTTTATGCTTATTTTTCTATGCTGATATTTTTATTTTAATCTATTAATGATATATATTAACGAGTTTAAGGGAACGCCCTCTGTTATTTAACATACTGTATGTAATGGTCACCGTCATCAAAATGGTTGAATAAAAAAGTAGCTTTGAACTGTTCAAATAGGACCACGACCAGCTCATTACACTCAACACTTGTGTAAGGATCACGTAGATGAGAAGCAACTGCTTCTCTGCCTGTAGGAAACTTCCTACAGGCATACCAAATACCTGTGTTCCTAAACACATACTTGAAGAAAACGGTTTCAGAATTTATAATGAGCGCGCGACTCTTTCCTCGAAACAATATCGGGGCACTGAGATGAAAAAATGCAATATCGCTTCTAGGAAGGAAAGAAAGAAAAGTAATTGCAGGTTTTCTGTTCATTACATGAGACAACTTGAACGTTGGCTTCTATAAAGGTGAGTTCTCACCGGGATCAGTAGTTTCAAAGTATTCGAAAAAGAAGGTCAAGGGGAAGGGTTGGGATGAATCTGCCTAGATTTTTCCCAACTACTTTGGTTTCAGCTTACTGTCTAACTAGACGTAGCTGAACATCAGTATGTAAGAAGACGCGTGGTTATCCGACCTTCACAGCCTTTATTAGGTAAAACTCTTTGGTAAAACTAGTTGTCAAAGCTGAGTGTCACGCTCATTTTTCATTGGAATTTTTAAATTACCTATGTATAGTGTTGTTTACTAAATAAAGTGCATGATTTATTTAGTAAAAAGTGCATTTAGTAAATCCATACTAATATTATAAATGTGAAAGTAACTCTGTCTGTCTGTCTGTCTGTCTGTCTGTCTGTCTGTCTGTCTGTCTGTCTGTCTGTCTGTCTGTCTGTCTGTCTGTCTGTCTGTCTGTCTGTCTGTCTGTCTGTCTGTCTGTCTGTCTGTCTGTCTGTCTGTCTGTCTGTCTGTCTGTCTGTCTGTCTGTCTGTCTGTGTCTGTCTGTCTGTGTCTGTCTGTCTGTGTCTGTCTGTCTGTGTCTGTCTGTCTGTGTCTGTCTGTCTGTGTCTGTCTGTCTGTGTCTGTCTGTCTGTGTCTGTCTGTCTCTGTCTGTCTGTCTGTCTGTGTCTGTCTGTCTCTGTCTGTCTGTCTGTCTCTGTCTGTCTCTGTCTGTCTGTCTGTCTGTCTGTCTGTCTGTCTGTCTGTCTGTCTGTCTGTCTGTCTGTCTGTCTGTCTGTCTGTCTGTCTGTCTGTCTGTCTGTCTGTCTGTCTGTCTGTCTGTCTGTCTGTCTGTCTGTCTGTCTGTCTGTCTTGTCTGTCTGTCTGTCTGTCTGTCTGTCTGTCTGTCTGT
>JADWQK010001424.1:0-30011 GCA_017933935.1 Sesamia nonagrioides
CCGGAGCGGTGATAATAACGCGGATTATCTGTCACGGGCGAGTTTACAATGTAAGTCAGAGCAGGCTCGCACCGAGAGCGAGGGAGACAACATCGGCGCACACGCCGCCGCGTCCGCCGCTCCCATTGATCGCGCATCGTACGTTAATTTTGTCGTCGAAGGCGACATGCCGATAACCGTGAATGAGTTACGCAAAGCAACTAAAGAAGATACGGTATTACAGTTAGTTATAAATTATGTGCAAAAGGGGTGGCCTAAGAAGATAGCAGACTTGCAGTTAAAACCTTATAATTTGTGTAAAACAGAATTGTCATATGAAAACGGGTGTTTAATGAGGGGACATAGTTGTTATTCCGGAAGCATTGCGGCCAAAGGTTTTATTAGAATTACATAGCTCACATTTAGGCATCGTAAAAACAAAATCAGAGGCTAGGTCACGGGTTTGGTTCCCAGGGATTGATTCAGCGTTAGAAAAAATGATAAGCTCGTGTGACATATGCAAACAGCTACGGCCCTCGCCGCCCAGAGCGCCGTTAGCACCCTGGAAGTTTCCGGATGCGCCATTCCACAGAATACACGTAGATTTCCTGGGGCCCCAGAATAAACAGATGTTTTTAGTAGTGGTAGATGCACACACGAAATGGGTAGAAATATATGATGTGAGCACATCGACCACATCCGAGACCGTTATTGAAAAACTTTATGATTTCATGTCTAAGTACGGATTACCACACACAATTATTAGCGATAACGGCACTGCGTTTACATCCGCTGAGTTCACAAGATTTTGTTTATTGAATGGTATTGCCCATCTTACATCACCACCTTACAACCCTGCTAGTAATGGACAAGCAGAGAGTTTTGTCAAAATTATCAAAAAGGGTATAAAGTCAAGTGTTTTAGGATCTCGCAGTAGGTATGAATGTAGGCTCAAAATATTGAAATTTTTGTTGGATTATCGGAATTCAGTTCATTCTGTCACGGGGTTCACACCGGCTGAGCTGGTGTTTGGGCGAAAGCTCAGAACACGTCTGGATATACTCCAACCCAAGTTAACGTCGACCCCACTCACATCACTAACCGACAATGTTAAACATAAACAGTGTTCGCAAATTAAGTACTATGCCGGCAACAACAAACAAGTGTTTAAGCCGGGTGATGACGTCATGTTTAAAAAATTCCTTAACAATAACAAATATTTATGGTACAAAGGTACCATAATCAAAAGACTCGGAAAAGTGTTATATTTAATAAAAGACCACATTTCTTCGTCAGACGTCAAGAAACATAAAAATCAAATAGTACTAAATAAAAGTCCGTCACCACCCGGGGACTTCAACGATTTTACGTTGGATAACGACCCAATTCAAGGCGAACCCAGTGTTTCACAACCGCTTGATTCTGGGGAGGGCGAGGGGAGTGGAGTGGAATTGCCATCTCCACCATCGCCCCGGGGTCCGAGATGTTCCGGCAAACTGCTGCGGGACATACCCAGGGTCGATTACAAACAGTTCTTTTGATATGTATAGTAAATGTAGTTTTCTATTTCTGTGAATAGGGGAGGAATATTGTATATGTGGGTAGCATTACCCTTTGCATGTGTGCGTGGCTGCGCCCACGCGAAGTGTTTAACAGAAATTAAACAGTGTGTCCATAGCTGTAGCGTGTTTCACTCGTCACCCGCATCAAGTACTTAACACAGTGAAATGAAATGAAATGAAATGAAATGAAATGAAATCGTTTATTAAGCAAGTAGGATCACTGATCACTTTTACACGTCATGTTTATTTTTTATTTTATTTTTTTAACTAGATGAAGCCGGCATTTCCTAACTGACTACCTCTGAGAAGAAATGGCCGAAACAAACTCAGGGATCATAGTCTTTTTTCAAGTTCAGACATTAAAAATGAAAATGTTTACAATAATTTACCTTATAATTACGCATATTGCTTAATAAAAATTAACAATGCTTAACAGAGCGAGCAGCTCAATCCCAACCTTTTTTGTCTTCTAAATAATCTGTGATTTTATAATACCCCTTTTTGCAAAGTTTGGCCTTTATATGGTTCTTAAATCGTTTAATGGGTAAGTTTCGAACGTCCATGGGAAGCTTGTTGTAAAAGTGTATACATTGACCCATGAACGAGTTGCCTACTCTGTGGAGACGAGTGTGATGTAAAGCAAGATTGTGTTTGTTCCTGGTATTTACATTATGAATATCGCTTATCTTCTTAAAATTCGAGATATTTTTATGAACATACATAAGATTTTCAAATATATATTGTGAAGCTACAGTCAGAATGTTCACCTCTTTGAACTTTTCTCTAAGAGATTCTCTAGGACCAAGGTTATAAATGGCTCGAACAGCCCTCTTCTGTAAAACAAAGATGGTATTGATGTCCGCACAAGTTCCCCAGAGAAGAATCCCATAAGTCATAAGACTATGAAAATAACTAAAATAAACAATTCTGGCTGTATCCACATCAGTTATCTGTCTAATTTTCTTAACAGCAAAGGCGGCAGAACTGAGTCTACCCGACAGCTTCTCAATGTGAGGACCCCATTGTAACTTGGCGTCAATAGTTAATCCAAGAAAAACTGTCGACTCGACAGGGATCAACTCTACTCCATTCAGTTGAACATTGGTACTTAGCTGCCTGACATTTGGCGTAGAAAATTTAATGACTTTAGTTTTTTTTTCATTTAAAAGGAGGTTATTTACATTAAACCAATGGACAACTTTAGAGAGTGCATTGTTAACTTCGTCAAAGTTTGTTAGCTGACGCTTGACTTTAAAAATAAGAGAAGTGTCATCCGCGAACAATACTATGTTGTGATTATCCCTCACGTGATGAGGTAAGTCATTAATATAAATTAAAAACAAGAATGGACCTAGAATTGAGCCCTGCGGAACGCCCATGGTGACCACAGATCCTGCAGATCTCTTGCCATTAACATCAACCCTCTGAATTCGATTATTCAGATAAGAAGTCAGAAGGTCGAGAGCTCTGTCCCTCAAACCATAATGGTACAATTTCCTGATAAGAGTATCATGATGTACGCAATCAAAGGCCTTGGACAAATCACAAAAAATACCAAGAGCATCTTGCGATTCCTCCCAGGCCCCAAATATGTTCTTTAGCAATGCCACGCCCGCATCCGTAGTTGAACGACCCTTTGTAAAACCAGTGTTGCAGCTATTCTCTAGCTGGTGAGCTGAAGACCCTATGACTTTGACAGCTTCTCTGGAACCGTCCTTTCCGGGCTAGAAAGGGACACATGCTGGTGAGGGAAAGAGACAGGTATAAAACCATGCATAACTTTGGTAAGTTTTAACCATGGATATTACTTTAAAGGCAATTTTACAACAGCTTTCTTCATCTGGCAACACTGTGTGTTTTATCCACACATAATACCTGTTTTGTTGGAATGCAAAACAGTCATACTATCTACGCAGAGACGCGTCCGCTTGTGATTGTTGTACCAAGTGTACTGAGCTGACAGGTAGCAACCTGTCGATGCGTCGCCGGTCCGTTAGCAAAGGGAGAGAAAGAGAGGGGTATACAAAACACGACATGACAGCGACGACACCGCCACCAGTCCAATCGTTCATTTCGTTTGTTTTTGTGTTTAACAGAAGTGAAGTTGGTTAAAAGTTTTTATTAATGTGGTTTTTGGAGGATAAACAAATTTCTTTAGTGTAAATTCGAAACATACGGCTTTTACAGATTTTAATAGGTAAGTAAAGTGATAATTTATTATTAAAATGGCACTTTACTGCAGTTAGATGTTATTGTTTCAAAGTGTGTAGCAAATAATTAAAAAATATGGAGTTATCACTTAAAAATAATTTAATTAAAAATTTTTTAGGACAATGTCACGAAGTAACCGTTTGTATCAAGGCTTGCGGGGAAGAAAGATTTTGGAAAATCTCAATAATACAAGTGTTACCAATTTGAGACACCCCACAGAACTCCTAGGAATACGAAGAAATTTTTGGAAACAATCATCAGCTTGTAAGTTCTTCTTTTATTTCAATACTGGTCAGACAGAGAGGGTTTAGGTTCAAATTATCTTTACCTGTTTTTTTTTCAGTTTAGCCTTATTACTCTTAAACAACAGCTCTTAGGGTCAGATAGGGGTGATCACATAATCTTCCATTAATTCGTTACAACATGTTCTAAAATTTTAAAAGGCGTGATATTAAGTACTTTCTGTTATTATTGTTTTAGCTCCCCGAGCATGATAATTCTGATCGGTCAGACTGCAGCTTGCTGAGTTTGGATAGTCAGATGCACAATAAAAACATTTCTAATGATCCTGGCCCCAGTTACCTTGACCACGAAGATAACCTGTCAAGTTTAATACAGTTAAGTGATCTAGAGCCTACAGCTTCTACATCTAATACTCTCAAACCTAGCCACCATGACCTGGATATCGAAGTATCGCGTGTGCTGGAGTCAAATTGCCTTCAGGCTACTGATTATGACATAAATTTGATTAATTGTATTTCAAATTTGCCGTGCGTTCGCTCGTACTGCCTTGTCAGATCCTGGTCGCTTTCGGATCTCACAAAAGATAGTATTACAATTAAAAGCCTTAGAAAGGTTCAGTCTGATCCTATGTTAACAGATCAGAATTATGTTGCCGTGAGTCATTGTGATAGTCCTTCGATTTTGTTAAGCTTTACAGTTGATGATACAGAAAATTTTGTTGAAACAGATGCGAGTAGAGAGAATGATTACCACCCTCTAAACCATGCCAGTGATAATTCATCAGAATCTGAAATAGAATTTGGTAACATAAATCAAGGTCGAAAGCGGCGGCACATAGCTGAACCTAAGCATTGGAAAAGAAATTTGGCAAAAATATGTAGAATGAAAGGTGAGGATTTTTTGGGATATTCTAGACCCGCAAACGGAAAGTTTAAACAGGATACGTTAAGGAATGCTACGAGGTTGGGAGAGAGATATAAGTCTGAATATTGTAAAAAAAGTAAATTAAGAGGATGTAATGTGATAAGCGAAGAATGTAGACAAGAAGTTCATACATATTTTTGGAAACAATTAAACTGGGATCAGCGCAAAATTTACGTAAAGTCTCTGGTACAACGAACTGATACGGCAAGAAAGACGAATAAGAATGGCAACTCTAGATGCACAGAATCTGCAATTTATTATTTACCTATAACATGTGACGGATCTAAAAAAGTGCAAGTATGTAAATTAATGTTTTTAAACTCGCTTTGCTTGGGATCGTTTACGGTGTACTCGTGGACGAAAGCTGGTGAGTTTGGAATGACTCCAAATCAAGAAATGAATAAGTCATTGCGCCGTTGTCCACAACCAAATCCAGAAAATGATAAAATGATGGCATTGGTTTCATTTTTTGATAACCTACCAAAGCTACCATCTCATTATGCACGAAAAGATACAACAAAATTATGCTAGGAGCCGATTTACCGGTCTCTTACTGATTTATTTAAGGCGTTCAAAAATTTCTGTACTGAAAATCAACTGGCACAAGTCTCAAGATATAGTTTTGAAAAATATTTTTATAAAAATAATTTTTCGCTTTACACTCTTAAAAAAGATATGTGCGATGTTTGTTCTAGTCACAAAGTAGGTAATTTGAATGAAGCTGATTATCAAATTCATCTAATTAAAAAGGATAGCAGCACGAAAAGAAAAAGATGACAAAAAGAAAGCTGCTTTAGGTGGATTAATATTACTGACAATGGATCTTGAAGCTGTCAAGGTTTGGCCATTCCTAAATGCAAGCTCATTATATTTCAAAACGAAACTAATTCTACATAACTTCACCATGTATAATGTGGTAAATAAACACTGTACATGTTATTGGTTTGACGAGACAGCAGCTGATCTGAACTCAAATACTTTTGTATCCTTTATTATTAACTACTTAGAAAAACATCGCGTAAACTTAAAATTGCCTATTATAATATTTTCAGATGGTTGCACATACCAAAACCGTAATGCTATACTACCACTAAGTACAGAAGTACTTAAGCAATAAACATAATATAACTATAATACAAAAATTTTTAGAACCGGGCCACACTCAAATAGAGTGTGATTCGGTACACAGTGCTATTGAACGCCAAATTAAAAACAATGAAATTCATTTACCTAGTGACTATGTCACTTTATCAAAGCGTGCACGGGCGTCAAATCCTTACGAGTGTATACAAATTGATCACAATTTGCTAAAGATTACGCTGCCGTAGAAAATTTGGTATACAAAAGTATTAGACCAGGTCGTAAGGTTGGAGATCCACACGTGGTTGATATAAGGGCTATAAAATATGAAAAAATGACAATTGAAATTAAACTTAATTTTGATCAAGACTGGATGCCATTGCACAAAGGCCAAAAATAATTACAAACGAAATTATCTATAATCAATTACACTCCAATAGAATACCAATTAAAGCTACAAAATTTAACCATCTACAACAATTAAAAGCAGTTCTTCCTATTGATTGTCATCCATATTACGATTCCTTGCCATTAGAATAAATAATATCTTGACCAATATTATAAAAACGTGTAATGTGTTTTGTATTCTTTGCCTAATTTTGTTTTGATAATTGTTTGTTTTGTTGTGTGCATTTTTACATGATTAATGTGCCATTTTTAATTTTAAATAGTTATTCATAACGCAATGTCTACTGCTATTTAGGTTTACTTATTATTTTGATCTCCTTTACTTGCCAAATATTAGAGAGTAAGGAATAGAAACAAAAAACATTATTTTGTGGTATTGTCTAAGCAATCAAAGATAATTATTGTCTTTAATATTTTTTTAATGTTTAATGTTAATTTTTAAAAGCACTTCAAGTTATTATAGGCTCTTGATTCTGTGATTTCATTAATTAACGTAAATTTACTTTGTGTTTCGCAAATTACTGATTATTAAAGTGATTTTACCAAATATTTGTATTTTATTTCTACATCATTATCATTACTATTTATATTCTTATCTATCTACAACATAATTTTCTAGTTATAGCCCACTTTTCTCACATAAGTGCACCTATCATCATTTCATTTGAAAAAGTTTTTGAGTAAATTTAAAAACAAATTCTTCTATCTGCACTAGCAATACCTAATATCTTATAATTTCAACATTTTATTTCATTCAACGAAACAATACCTTATATCGACGGTGAAGTGCCAATACAGGAGGTATTGGCACTTCACCTGACATTTTTCAAGAAATTCACTTTTTTATCGTTATGAATTTAGAGGCGTTATTCGCATGTTTTAGCAAATCTCCTAAGTGTATTTTTAATTGCAACAGCATTTATTAAAATGTGGAAATACCTCCCAACTATACCAACGAGTTTATTTTAAGGCATTACCTCCTAACTTTTACAGAACACGTCTATACGTGTTCGTTGGGTATTTGCGACTGACAATAGGTAGTGGCGCCGATGGCGCAATGATGTGCATGGGTACAGAAGAGGCGGGAGGGTGGGTATTTTATAATTGAGTAGTCAGTTCGAGTCGATCCGTGTTTGTGCGTGTTTGCTCATTTAGTTTACTCGTAGGTATCGTAAAATAATTGAAAAATAATATAGTATTTGGTGTTATTCGCGGATTGACGAGTTCCAAAGGATAATAGGTAAGAAATATAAGTCATATTACTTAATAGTGGTAATATTCTGTTAATTTAATGAGGAAAATTAAACGTTCTGAGTTTTTTTTTTGTAGTTAGGATATATTTCTTCTATGTTTTTGTTTAATATTGGTATTTAGGAGATACTGTCTTTTTATTGTTTTAGCAAAATGTCTCGAATGGCAAGGCTTTATCAGGGAGTACGAGCTGGACAGATGATTAATATACTGAAAGGTCGCGAGAACAACACACAGCCTCAAGCTACTATTTCTCCTAACCCAGGTAAGCTGTTGTAATACTTACCTACCTAGTAAGTTGAGTTGTTGCAATTCTATTAAATTTGATGCTAGATTTTGATATATTTTCAGATAAGCTTGATCAAGTGACACCTGAAACCAAAACTTTAAGCTACGATAATGGTGACCATAAAACAAAGCAGCGATGTAAGATTACTAAGTCGTATTCTCTTTCAAATCTTACTAAGTGTAACCGTTTTCTAAGTCAACGACGACGATGTTCTTCGCTGCCACCTACAATTACAGTACCCTATGGAAAACGAAATAATTTAGATATTTTCAGTGATGTTCGTTTAGTTGATAGAGGATGTAGTTTGTCAATGTCCGTTCTCAGTTACGATGATACCAAAGACTGCAGTAAAAAACGATGTTCCTCAGTTCCACCTTCATTTTTCTGTAATTACGAGTATACTCAGATACTTGAATCTGAACCTGATAACCTAATAGGCGAAACATGTTCCTATGACTATGATGGTGACTATTCTGGCAATGATAGTGACATAACTTACTGCCCTAGTTCTGATCATGATCAAGAGTCTAGCAGTTCTAGTCCAGAGTTACGTTTGGGTGAACCGTCCACGTCATCGGGCATTTACCACGGTAATCCAAACGAAGGAAGAAAACGCCAAGCTAAAGGTGACCCGGATAACTGGAAAAAAATAAAAAATAAGAAACTTCGTATGTTAGGAGAAGAGTATTTGGGATATACAAAACCAAAGAATAGAAAACTAAGACAAGACAAAGTAAGACCTGCTAGAAAATTAGGTGATAGGTGCAATTCGCAGTTTTGTAAGAAGAGTAAGTTGCGAAATTGTGAAAAGTTTCATGATGAAAAACGTCATGAAATACACAATGGTTTTTGGAAAAATATGAACTGGGACCAGCGCAAAGTGTATGTAGTCGGACTTGTAAACCGTAAAGGTGTCACACGCAAAACAAGTGATCAGGGATCGAGACGTGAAGGTACTTTCGATTACTTTTTGCCAATCAACCAAGGCCAAAATTTACAGGTTTGCAGAGCAACATTTTTAAATACTTTGTGTCTGGGGTCATACACAGTTCAATCTTGGGTCAAAAAATCGAGTGATAGAGTAATTCCTTGTCAGGAAATTCAGAATACAATTAGGGTCAGAACGCCACAATCTGGAACACAACGAAAACTTATAACCGCACGCAACTTTTTGGATAATATTCCTAAGTTACCTTCTCACTATGCCAGAAAGGAAACGTCAAAGTTGTATTTAGAACCTGTTTACCGTTCTCTGAGTGATTTATATAAACAGTACAAAAATAAATGTACTGAAAATGAAGAGCCTGTGCTTTCTCGTTTTACATTCGAGAAACTGTTTCATGAGAAAAATCTATCCCTATACACCTTAAAAAAGGACATGTGCGATACCTGCTGTGGCCATGCAGTAGGGAATATTACTACTTCTGATTACGAACAACACATTAGACGCAAAAATAGAGCGAGGCAAGAGAAGGAGGCGGATAAAAAGAAAGCTAAAATCGGCGAATTCATTTTGTTGTCTATGGATTTAGAATCGGTAAAAGTATGCCCTTATCTAACAGCTAGCGCATTGTACTTTAAGACAAAGCTTACGTGTCATAACTTTACAATGTATGATCTCGTTACCCACCAAGCTTCTTGTTATTGGTTTGATGAAACATGCGCAGATCTTACTGCTAGTACTTTTACATCTTTTGTGTCCGATTACATCATGAGTTATTGTTTGCCTAAAGGATTGCCTATAGTCATTTATTCAGATGGATGCACCTATCAAAATAGAAACAATATAATGGCAAATGGGTTGTTGAATATTAGTATTGAACATGGTGTGATTATCACACAAAAGTACTTAGAGCCTGGACATACACAAATGGAATGTGACGCAGTCCATGCCGCGATCGAAAGGAAGCTGAAGAATAGGGAGATACATCTTCCCTGCGACTATATTACTGTAACAAGGGGCGGGGGAGGCACGGATAAATCCTTTTCCTTATGAAGCTATTCAGATTAACTACGATTATGTTAAGGATTACAATAATAAAACAAATTGGAGATACAGCACCATAAGACCCGGTCGAAAAGCAGGCGAGCCTGTAGTTGTTGATCTGAGAGTCGTCCAATATAGACCAGATGGCACTATTTATTACAAAATTAACTTTGACGATGATTGGACAGAGTTACCTATTAGACCAAAAAAACTGGATTCTGTCACTTACTCAGCTTTGCATGATAGGCCAATTCCCATAACTTCTACCAAATTTAATCACCTTCAACAATTAAAAGAAGTCTTGCCAAGAGACTGTCACTCATTTTACGATAATTTACCTCACGAATAATCTGTTCATGTTTTTAATTTAATTGATTTTGATGATTACTTGTTTCTTTTTTAATTATTAGACTAAGCAGAGCAGCTACATTCGTTTATTTTTGTAAGCAAAAAAATTGTTTCGTTACATTGTTTTTGTTTATTTTCTTCTTATTCACAAATTAAAGGTTCTGATTAAAAAATATCAGTGTTTTGATAATTCCATTACCTTCTAAATGTCATCTCATTATCACATACAAAGAATAATTATTAAGTTAATACCTGGAGAGTGTGTAGGTATTTTAGAAGCCTTACACTATATTAAATCCCATCAAATAACAAGGTCAGTAATTTTTTCAGATTCCCGTAGTAGTATTCAGGCCCTTAAACAAAATCAATTTCATAGGAAAATTAATAGTCAAATTATAATAGATATAAAGAACTTGTTTGCTACCAAAACGGCTTGGACGTTGAGATAACCTGGATCCCCGGTCACTCGGGTATTGTTCGCAATGAGTGCGCTGATTCGTTAGCAAAGTATGCCACATCGAATCCGGTTGACCAAAAGCACTACGTAGCGCATAATTACGATTTGCGGAATGGTGCCAGACCCAAGTTATTTAACTCGTGGACTGAAACATGGAAGACGACTTCTAAAACCAAGGGCATCTACTATGCTGCCATACAGCCTGAGGTTCAGCGTAGGCCTTGGTTTTCTAAATGTCCTAAATTGTCGAAGAGAACTGTTTCCTCACTGTGTAGACTTAGACTCGGACACTGTTGTAGCCCAGTGTTTCTGAAAAAGATCCACATCCGGGATAACTCCCGGTGCGAGTGCGGTCTTGAGGATGGCACTTTAGACCATATTTTCTTTTCTTGCTCCCAAAATAATAAATCTTTTGACCTCTATTCAAATATTCCTAAAATTAACATCCCTCTCCCAACTAATTTTCATACCCTACTTTCCCACTTCTCCCCTAAAATAATAAACCTTTTGGCCAGATTCCTAAATGAGAACGATTTAAAATTTTAATTGGTGCGTAGTTTATGTGTAAATAGTCTGTATATAATATAAGCTAATGTGTAAATAGTCTGTAAATAGTAAATGTAACTATTGGCTAATGTGTCCCTGTAAATTAGATTACTTGTTTTACTAACCCATGTGTTTGTCCATGCAGCTATACTAACACCTACCACGAATGGAAAAGTTCGACGGCCTGCCTCTGTTTGCTGCCGTCACCACGTGACACTGGCAGAATAGTCGAAACCGGCTCAGTTGCCAAAAACAAAAAAAAAAAAAAAAGTTAATACCTTCTATCTAACCGAATACCTACTAAACTATCATAAAAGAGAGACTCTTGGAAGTGATCTCATAATAAACAATTCGACACGTCCTACCCACCCACAAACACACACACACTGACACACATTTCACACACACATACACACACAAAACATTTCTCACACACACACACACACACTTCACAAATAGACTTCATAACCACAGCCACACTCACACATCCACACCCACACTCAAACATCGACATGAACATACCCTAGTTTTGCTGTCTAATCTTTTAATCTTTTAAATTACATAATACACGGTCCCGTGTGGTACCGGGCCTAGAATTGTACCAACCCATATCCTCCCGTGGGTGTCGTAAGAGGCGACTAAGGGAAATCACCAGGGAAGCGGGCAGCAGCGCTTCTCCTGTGTAATATCAAATCACTGCGATCCCCAACCCGCCTGCCAAGCGTGGGGATTATGGCAAAACCCCCAATGATGCACACGATACAGCCCAGGCCCCTAGTCCCCGGCAGCTCCGCTATTCCAGTCTACGGTAGCGGACTCGGTTACGGCGGAGCAAGGGGTGCTAAGAATCTCCGGCAGAGGTCCGGCTACCATCACAAACGACGACCTTTGGCCCTGGCAACATTTAACACGCGGACACTACGGACCGATGAGAAGATTGTCGAACTGGAGGAAGAACTGAGCCGGTTGCGCTGGGACATTGTGGGGTTATCTGAAGTCCGAAGAGAGGGAGAGGACTCGATAATCCTGAAGTCTGGCAACCTGCTCTATTTCCGGGAAGGCGACCAGCTGTCCCAGGGTGGTGTCGGGTTTATTGTCCACAAGTCCTCGTGAACAACGTGGTTAAAGTCGGGAGCCTTTCGACTCGGGTGGCGTACCTTGTACTGAGAATAACAAAACGATATTCGTTAAAGGTTATACAGGTCTACGCCCCGACGTCTAAACACTCTGACGATGAGGTGGAGGCCATGTATGAGGACGTCAGTAGAGCCATACATTCCTCCAAAACCCACTACACCGTTGTCAGGGGGGACTTTAACGCAAAACTGGGCATGCGAGAGGCGGACGAGACGAAAGTGGGGCAATTTGGAGTTGGAAATCGGAATCCCAGAGGTCAGATGCTAGTGGATTTCATGGAAAGGGAAGGACTCTTTGCGATGAATTCTTTTTTCAGGAAACCATTGCACCGCAAGTGGACCTGGCTCAGCCCCGATGGTCAGACCAAAACGAGATAGACTTCATAATGTCAACGAGAAGGCAAGTGTTCAACGATGTCTCCGTGATCCATGCGGTAAAAACCGGGAGTGATCACCGTATTGTTAGAGGCATTTTGAACCTCAACATTAGGCTCGAACGCTCTCGACTTATGAAGTCTACGCTCCGTCCAGCGTCAACACAACTCCAAAACCCCGAGAGCTTTCAGATCGAACTACAAAACCGCTTCGAATGCCTCGGTGAATGCGTAGATGTGGAAGACTACAACAACAGGTTTGTGGAAACTCTCCAAACGGAAGGGTCTAAGTTCTACAAAACCCTCCGTTCAAAAAGACAGAAGAAGATCTCCGGTCCCACCCGCCGGCTAATGGAAGAAAGACGGGAGGTGATTTTAAAATCCCCTGATGACGCTTCGCGCATCAGATGCCTTAACAGACAGATCTCAAGACTCGCGATATACGCCAATTTAATACAAATTGTATTAAAGAGGCTATCGAGCGGAACAAAGGCTCCAAAGAGTTCGCACGAGAATTGTCTGTTGGACAGAGTCTACTTGCGAATCTGAAGACTGGGGATGGTAGGATCGTCACTTCCAAGCCCGAGCTTTTGGGTGAGATCGAGAAATTCTACGGGGAGTTATACACATCAACACACGCACCTGTTGTAAGCCTGGCTAATGATCCTAGAGCCAGACTAACCCGACACTACACCGACGATATCCCGGACGTCAGCCTGTACGAGATTGGTATGGCCCTGAAACAGCTCAAGAACGATAAGGCGGATGGAGATGATGGAATTACGGCTGAGCTTCTGAAAGCGGGTGGCAAACCGGTTCTTAAAGCGCTTCAGAAGCTATTTAATTCCGTCATTCTTAAAGGCGAAACGCCTAAGGCGTGGCACAGGAGCGTGGTGGTTTTGTTTTTCAAAAAAGGTGACAATACCCTCCTGAAAACTACAGACCGATATCCCTCCTGAGCCATGTCTACAAGCTGTTTTCTAGGGTCATCACGAATCGTCTCGCCCGCAGGTTTGACGACTTCCAGCCTCCCGAACAAGCAGGCTTCCGAAAAGGCTTTAGCACCATAGACCACATTCATACGCTGCGGCAAGTTATACAGAAGTCCGAGGAGTATAACAAACCACTATGCTTGGCGTTTGTGGACTATGCGAAGGCCTTCGATTCGATTGAGACTTGGGCGGTGCTACAGTCTCTCCAGCGGTGCCAAATTGACCATCGATACATTGAGGTGATAAAGTGTTTGTACAAAAACGCCACCATGTCAGTCCGTCTCCAGAATGAGGACTCGAAACCGATCCAACTGCAGCGTGGAGTGAGACAAGGAGATGTCATATCTCCTAAATTGTTCACTGCTGCGTTGGAAGATGTCTTCAAGCTCCTGGACTGGAAAGGACTTGGCATCAACATCAACCGCGAGTACATCACTAATCTCCGTTTCGCAGATGATATCGTGGTCATGGCTGAGACCCTGGAAGACTTGGGCAAAATGCTCAATGACCTCAGCAGAGCTTCCCAACAAGTGGGTCTGAAAATGAACATGGATAAGACGAAGATCATGTCGAACTCTCATGTCGCACCCACTCCAATTGTAGTTGGTTGCTCTGCACTCGAAGTTGTTGACGAGTATATATACCTGGGACAGAAAGTCCAACTAGGTAGGTCCAACTAGGTAGGTCCAACTTCGAGAAAGAGGTGTCTCGGCGAATCCAGCTCGGTTGGGCAGCGTTCGGGAAGCTACGCTACATCTTCTCGTCGTCCAAGATACGACAGTGTCTCAAGACGAAAGTCTTTGACCAGTGTGTTGCCAGTGATGACTTACGGAACTGAAACGTGGTCGCTCACAATGGGCCTCATACGAAGGCTCAGAGTCACACAAAGGGCAATGGAAAGAGCTATGCTAGGAGTTTCTCTGTGTGATCGAATCAGAAATGAGGAGATCCGCAGAAGAACCAAAGTCACCGACATAGCTCTGCGAGTCGCTAAACTCAAGTGGCAGTGGGCAGGGCACATTGCTCGTAGAACCGATGGCCGATGGGGCAGCAAGGTTCTGGAGTGGCTGCCACGTACTGGAAGACGCAGCGTAGGGAGACCCCCAACAAGGTGGACCGATGACCTGGTGAAGGTCGCGGGAAGCCGATGGATGCGGGCAGCACAAGACCGGTCATCGTGGAAAGCCTTGGGGGAGGCCTTTGTCCAGCAGTGGACATCTATAGGCTGAGGAAGAAGAAGAAATTACATAATTATTTATTTTGTGTTTTCATTTTTGCATTTTTTTGTCAATTTTCTTTCATCCCATAATCTTAGTCATCTGTTAGTATAAGTTTGTATTAGTTGTGACACGACCGTGTAGTCAGGAGGGCTGGAGACCTGTAACACAGGTTGTCCTAGTACAGGCTCCAGTTTCCACTACATCGTTATATCTTGTAAACTTAATATTGTGTTAACCTTATGTTTAATTGTGTGGTGGAAAAAATAAACGTTTATTATTATTATTATTATAAAATATATTAATTCAACATAATATATACAGCATATATTATTATTATTCTAAATTAAAAATAATATTAATTGATTTTAAATATATTAAGGAATTAAAAGTTTTTTTCAGTTTGTGTAAATTTTTGAGTTTGCCTGTTAGGAGTTATTGGCACTTCGCCGTCGATATCTGAAATTATTATAAAAACCAGTAATGTTTTAATAAAATCATTGATTGCATAATATTGTAGTGAGTTTACATAAAACATTTAAAAAATCTAATATACTAAAAAAATAATTAAACGGCCTTAAACAAAATAAATGAAACATTGACTGAATAATGTTTTTTCTCGCTCCTACCACCACTTCTGACCTTGCCTCCGCCTCCGGTTCCCACTCCGATAAATCAAATTGAAAAACTCCGGTTCCAGTTCTGATATAACAACCTCCGTTACATCCCTACCTGCCAAGACAGTCTCAATGGATACACTGACTTGTGAAACTCTTTACAATCACCACATCAATGCCGAAAACTCAAAAACCACACAATTAAATTGACGGAGCACCCTAAAGTAATCAATAAAACTAGACAGTGAAACCTGATCACAATTCGTAAACTTTTCAAGATGTTATAAAACGAAGTAAGTAAAAGAGCCAATATTCAATTATTCAATTCTGAGACGAATGTGCGTCCTACATTCTCCGTAGGTACTACCGTCCGTACTTCGTCAAATTATCTATCTTATAGTTATCTATTATCGTCATCAAATTTATCCCTATCTAACCCCATCCATACATCCCTATCTATCATCCATCTATCCCTATCTATTAGATCTATTCCTTCAACATTCAACTTACTAAACCAATACCACAACAACAGAATAAAAACCACCAGATCAATGTAAATTTACAGAGATGGAAAATACAATGAAAAAGCTTGTGGACACCTGCCAACAGGGATATTACGGAGCTTCGACTCCGATAAGTCGGAACTTCCGATTATTATGATACCTTCTGTTCAGACTTCGGTTACGATACTTTTAAATCGGAGATTATTAAAACAGATGACGGATTATCATAACATAGCAGCGATGGCCTGTCGACTGTTATGAACAGGTTCATATATATCGCGCTGGCAATCCTCTGACTCCTGCTACTTGCACTCTATTGTCCATATTTTTTCACTTGTTGTTAGTTTGTTACGCAAATGACACGTTCATAGGTTATAGAAATTTGTTTGATTTTTCGCTAGTTTTGGAGTCAACACATTTGATTTAATTTGTTTCAAAGCTTTTGTTCATTTAATGTATTATAATATGTTACTTTGGGTTTTAATTAACTTCATTTAATTTCTTGTTCATGTGGAAACATGCCAATCTTCTTTTCACTGTTTGTTTTTAATTTTACAAATAACAATATAAATGAAACATTGACTGAATAATGTTTTTTCTCGCTCCTACCACCACTTCTGACCTTGCCTCTGCCTCCGGTTCCCACTCCGATAAATCAAATTGAAAAACTCCGGTTCCGGTTCTGATATAACAACCTCGGTTACATCCTTACCTGCCAAGACAGTCTCAATGGATACACTGACTTGTGAAACTCTTCACAATCACCACATCAATGCCGAAAACTCCAAAACCACACAATTAAATTGACCGAGCACCCTAAAGTAATCAATAAAACTAGATAGTGAAACCTGATCACAATACGTAAACTTTTCAAAATGTTATAAAACCAAGTAAGTAAAAGAGCCAATAATCTCTGAGACGAATGTGGGTCCTACATTCTCCGTAGGTACTACTGTCCGTACTTCGTCAAATTATCTATCTTATAATTATCTATTATCGTCGTCAAATTTATCCCATATATAACCAAAACTTTAGGTGTGATTAACATTAACATTTAGTTTTAGTCAGTAAAATGGCAAGTGCAACCTGTGCAACTGTCACAGTCATTTTTTTTTTTTGGTTTGCTTCTTTCCGTTCTTCTGAACGGAAAAGGCAAAGGCATAGTACGCCATACAGCCTAAACTTCAGTATGTTTTTCTTTGTATGTTTAAGGTCCGTATTACAGAAGGAAACTCAAGCATTGATCTTTGCTTAAACATTACTTAAAACTAGTTTCAACCAATCAAATGGCTTGAAACGAGACTTAAGTAGAGCTTGAGTTTTGAGTGACGTTCTGTAAATTGTAATACGTACTTAAACGTCTGATCTGTCACATTTAGATAATGCCTGTAATGATAGTTTCAGTGAATGAATAAATATATAAATACTTTTTGATTGCATAGGATTGATATTTTGGTTTTTCTGAATGATTTTTATGAATAAGGTATTTTCAAGATGGTACAGCATTTACTCCAGAGTCCAGAAGGATGCTGTTTTATTTTTTTAGTAAGAGTTCAATGTGCGAAGACATTGTTAGCTGTTGTGCTCATGTACTGTACCTAATATTGAGTGTGCGTTATTTATGTTTTTATCTGATACCAAATTGATGTAGTAGGTAGGTACTTACAGTAATAAAATATTTTGCTAATATCTGATTTTTAATTTCTTGAACCGTTATAAACAGTCTATATTTCTACTATTTGTTTCTGAACAGTGAACTATTTTCTGAATTATAAAAGGGGGTCCAAACTACGCACTGCTCAGGATTTTTTAGGGTCCTTATTATAATATTTCTACAATCTAACATGGAACACACAAACATGATCGAATTAGAAATTAGGAGATCTGCAGAAGAACCAAAGTCACAGACATAGCTCTTCGAGTCGCTAAAGTTAAGTGGCAGTGGGCAGGGCACATTGCTCATAGAACCGATGGCCGATGGGACAGTAAGGTTCTGGAGTGGCGGCCACATACTGGAAGATGCATCGTAGGGAGGCCCACAACAAGGTGGACCGATGACCTGGGGAATGGGATGCGGGCAGCACAAGACCGGTCATTGTGGAAAGCCTTGAGGGAGGCCTTTGTCCAGCAGTGGACATCTATAGGCTGAAGAAGAAACATGGAACAATTAAATATGCGTTTAATTAATAGATACGATACAAAGAGTATATATAACAATATGATAGGTATCACAATTTTTGGAGGATTGTGAGAGAGCACCATACAAAAAAACCTCTTACATTCTGCTGGCAAATCAGTTAAGTCTGCACCCAAAGGATGTATTTTTTACCATACCAGTAATGTTCTTATAGTAAAGTTTTTCTGCAATTATAAATACCCAGAGCAATGCATTACATAAAAGGCTGCTAGAAGCAACTTATGGGTTTGATTTCTAAAATATTTCCCATTGAATTCTTGTTTGAGTATATTAGATTGCTATAGAAATAAGGTACTTATTTAACATGAGGATATTAAGGTTAAAATAAGAAATATATTCATTTCAACATGCTAATTTACTTTCTTATAGGCATAACAGAATAGATGTTTTATTTCCCAGGTTCCCATTATTTCGGTGGTTGTAAAATTATAGAGGTGCAGCATCAGCAAGTCCTCATTATGTATCCCAATCGAGGATATCCCAGAGTACCAAGGTTTAATTAATTTATATCTACTGTTGTTTTCATAATGCAGTGCCGCATACTCATCCAAGATTTCTGGGATGGCTTTTTTCTAGGTGTTGTATAGGCATTTCCCGTATTCTGCGTCTGTTGTGATTTCCTTTGGTAAGTGCGTGATATTATTCTAGTTAGGAATGGTTGTCTGATATCTTCAGTAACGGTCGAGACGTCACGGATGTCAGACTAGCCGGTACATCTCGCGGTCGATTTATAATATTAAAAGAAAATATACACATTTGTCGGGATCCTTTTTATTACATAAAGTTTTAACATACGGTGAAACTTAAACTGAAACGTTATCCAGTGTGCAAGTACAGTGTATAGTCTACAAATTCATCTCAAACCTAGAACTATATATTGGTCACTAAAATCTACCCTAACCCAAAAATAAATAAAAGTAATTCAGTGAATCAGCTAAAAAAAAAAAAAAAATAATAAGCCTAGTGGTGAAGTGCTACCAAGGAGTGAATACAACTCTGTCTACCCTTGTGTCGACTTATGGTGTCATTACACCATATATCAACACCTCATAAAACCATAGACGCACATATTGGTAACAGCGCCATCTGTGGACACGAAAACAAAAAAAGGTTTGTTTTCGACACTACTTGCGGAGGATACCGATTACTCAAGTAGGAACTAATAAAAAATGCCCAGAGCTAAGTGTGGAGGTTGCGCCAAATTCCTATCCTCTCTGGAGGCCGCTAAATGCGGCCAATGTAATGCATCTTACCACCGACTTTGCGTCAACTTGCCTACAATAGGTTACATTACTCCAACCTGGCGTTGCCCTGAGTGCGTTAAAAGCGTGATCAGGGATAACAAGGCGGAGACACCCGTTCGAGGAAGGGTAGATTCTGTGCAGGCGGAGGAAAACAGCTCGGAAGAGCTTATGGATACCAGCCTAATAAACAACGCTGCGCTAGATGCCACTATTCACTTCTCCCCTGGCATGGCTGATGAACTGCGCTTGTTTAAGGAGGAGTTGCGTGCAGAGTTTCGTATTATCCATCAAGAATTTGAACAGCTGCGTACGGAGATGGTTGGTCTGAAGGACACAATAAAAGCGTCCAATGAGAGAATGGATAACCTGGAGTCACGAGTGAGCGCTCTCGAACTACAGTTAGAGCAAAAGAAACTCGTGTCAGGAGATGGTAATATAGAAAGAACTATTGCTGAGCTGAGATGCCAACTAAATGAGCGGGATCAAGAACTCCTGTTAAACGACATTGAAGTATCTGGGATTCCTGAAAACAAGGATGAGAGCGTCCTGCATCTTGTCAGAGTTATCGCGTTGAAACTCGGTGTCGACTTTGATGATAGGGACATCGTGCATGCTGAACGGGTCGGGTCCACCAACCGTAATCGAGTTGAGAACAGTGATGGCTTCATCTCTGCCGTTCCCGCTGCGCAGCGGCCGCGGCATATATCTGTCCGCTTCGCAAGGCGTTCAACGCGCGATGTGCTACTGCGCGCGGCTCGGGTTCGCCGTGGTTTGAGTACGGACGACCTTGAAGGTTTGCACTGTGCGTATTACCTCCTGAGCCACATAACGCTTTTATCCATTATTTGTAAACGTCATAAACATTGTTTGTATTTTCTCTTTTGGTGTACGAGTATAATATTTTTTATAAGGCGGTATGTGTCTCTTGTGGCAACAAATCGGAGTCCAATCGGGTCACTGTTTACATTTACTTGTAATGCGACTATTAATAATTTCCCTTTGTGCCCCCATTTAATTGGTTGCAATAATTTACTAGTGCATTGCGAACATTGTTTGATTCCTATAACACAGACGGACAATACTTTTAGCAAACACATGAACAGTTTTATTATACCCACAATATTATTATTTTTTTACAAATTACAATTAAACCTATTATTATTGTCCATGTATACCTATTGTAATTGCATTATTTTACATGTTTACAGGATAAAAAATGTTTTATTATACCTGCAATATTATTTTTTTGCAAATTAAAATTAAACCAATTATTATTATACCTATATACCTACTATAATCATATTATTTACAAAATTAAATGGAAAATTATTAAATTATTAACCAACATGTTGTGTACTAAACTCAAATATGGAGGTGATTTTGTTGAACCTTGTGGCTCATTTTTTACCCGACTACGGCAAAGCAAAAGGAGGGTTATGATTTTGACAGGCTATGTATGTATGTATGTATGTATGTATGTATGTATGTATGTATGTATGTATGTATGTATGTTCATCTGTTCCCTCGTAACTTCTAAACTACTTATCAGAATTCGACAAATGATATATCATTAGAAGCGTCTTAATTGTCCGCTGGTTATAGGCTATAGGGGGTTTCACAAAATTTACTGTGGCGCCCTCTAGCGGACAAAACATACAGAGTAAAAAACTAAAGTTAAGATAAATATGCCGTGTTTGGTATCATTTGAAAGCCCTTTACTTGTACATTTTGAATATATATATATATTGCTAGCATTTGCGTGTGACTTTACCTGTATTCATGGGCTGGTTGCATATAATTCACATCTTTTCGTTCATAGCTTTTTTACTACTTATCAGAATAAGACTACTGCATTACCATTAGAAGGGCCTTGATATTCTGTTAGTTATGAGTTATAAAGCTTGTCACCAAATTTAGTATTGCACCCTCTAGCGGACAAAAAGTTCTATGTTAATATAAAATTAAAATAAATATACCGTGTTTGGTATCACGTGAAAGAGCTTCACGAGTGCTTTATGCTTGTACATAATAACAAGAATGCTTTAATGATGTTAAATATGAGCGATAAGAGTAAAGCGCGGATCACGGGAACTGTGAATCGCTTTATGCAATGTAGAGCAGTGTGAAGATTATTAGAATATGTAATGCACTAATGAAAACGACATAAGCTGGGAGTAACTCCACGCGGTGAAGGCGGAAACAGTTTTATAACTGGCTAAATCTCCCATAAAAAGGCCTCTGCGCTATATGCCTTCGGGCTTATGTTGTTATATGTGCGTGTAGATGTAATATGTCAAGTACCAAGTTTTTAGTTCATCAGTTTAACTTTTGTTAATAATATGCGCCACAAATACACTTTAACACCAAAATAGTACAAATAAAAAAAAGTTAAAAAACTAAAACCCAACTACGACAAAAAACGACGCTGAAAAAGTATCAAACAAGATTTTCAGAATAATGAACTGAACAAAGTTGCTAATGTAGTTGCAAGTAAATGGACACAGTAGTAATGTCATACAATACTATTCTGAAGTATGCAACATTCACTATGTAGAGATAAATTTTCATGTTTGGAGAGGCGTAGTCACACGTTACATATACCTACCTACCGTAGCACCTTGACAACGTGTGACTACGCCTTTCCAAACATGAAAATTTATCTCTACATAGTGAATATTGCATACTTCAGAATAGTATTGTAAGACATTACTACTGTGTTCATTTACTTGCAACTACATTAGCAACTTTGTTCAGTTCAGTATTCTGAAAATCTTGTTTTATACTTTTTCAGCGTCGTTTTTTGTCGTAGTTGGGTTTTAGTTTTTTAACTTTTTTTTATACTTCCGTTTTTGACTGACAGTATGTACCCTGATGTACTGCGTGCCCTACCTATTTCCATAAATGACTAGAGCAAGTAATTTGAAAGTTGGATTATTTAATGATGTCATGACGAGTTCCTTGTAGCTATGGGGAGCCTGTCGGTAGACATCATGGCGATAAATGAGACCTGGCTCAGGCAGGGGGAGGAAGGCCGTGCGCCAACAGTACCGGGCTACCGACTGCGGCACGTGCCGCGTGCACGCGCCGTGCGTGGCGGCCGTGGGGGCGGCGTGGGTTTCTACGTGCGCCGCGGTGTGCGCGTGCGCACCATGCCGCACCCGCCGGCGCCGCAGGTTGAGCAAATGTGGCTTCAACTTAACGTTAACTCGCACTCAGTCATTATTGGTACTGCATACCGGCCGCCGTGGCTTGATGTGAATATCTTCCTGGATGCGGTTACGGACTCTCTCTTCTCCTTTGCTAACGCGGACAGGGTCATCCTGCTTGGCGACTTCAATATAAATGTATTAAACCAGTCTGACAATAAATCAAAATTACTAAACAATTTTATACAATGCTGCAAGCTTACACAAATAATTACTGAGCCAACCCATTTCACAGATCATAGTGAAACACTAATTGATGTTGTGTGTACTAATGCCCGTGTTTGTGACGTTTCTGTATCACACATACCGGAGCTTGGTCATCATGCAATTATATCTGTTCAACTGAGGTTCAGGCTGGAGAAACCCTCTCCTTACTGGATTACCTACAGGCCACTTAAAGATATCCTCCCTGATCTTTTTAATAAGGACTTAAATAAATTTGACTGGGAGCATATTGTAGATCTAGAGGATGTGAATGAAATGGTTTATATTTTTAATAAATGCATTTTGACACTTTTTGATTTGCATGCTCCTCTCAGGAAGGTCCTTATTAAAGAGAAATCTTATCCCTGGATAACAGACACAGTTAAGGAGATGATGAAGCTTCGTGACAGGTGCTATTTTAAATCGAAATTGACCAAATCTGAACATCATTTTAAATCATACAAAGAGCTTAAATATCTTGTTAGAGCTGCTCTTGATAGTGAAAAGCGTGCATATTTTAAAACTTATATTAATAATAACATGCGACAACCTAAAAAACTGTGGAGCCACATTAAAGCAACAGTTACCACCTCTAAAAAACAAGAGCATAGTCTGCCTCATTTCTGCAATAACCCTGAATTAATCAACCAACACTTTTTGGGTGTTCCGGGTAGTGGGAGGGTTGCTGCTGCGGATTTGAAATACTTCAATCATCACAGGCATGGTAACAGTCATTTCCGGCTTGAGCTGGTCCAGCAGGATGCAGTTCTGAGAATCTTGCAGTCTCAGGTCTAATGCGCAGGGCTCTGATCAAATTTCTTTGGAAATGCTGATGTTGACACTGCCTAGAACTCTTGCAGTGATCACTGCTATCATCAACAGATCTATAGCCTGCTCTTCGTTCCCCGATTTGTGGAAAATGGCAATTGTTAGACCAATCCCAAAAGTACCCTGCCCTGGGAATGTGAAGGACCTTCGTCCTATAAGTCTACTCCCGTGTCTGTCTAAGATCTTGGAAAGGGTTGTGGCAGACCAACTTAGGGCATATCTTGAACGCAACAATATCTTGCCGCTGGCTCAGTCTGGTTTCCGCAAGGCACATAGCACGTCAACGGCCCTCTTGGATGTAGTTGGCAACATTCTTGAGGCCAGAGATCAGGGTATGGGAACTCTCCTAGTCCTATTGGACTTTTCGCGTGCTTTTGACTCAATCAACACCTCACTTCTACTCTCCAAGCTGTCTTATTATGGATGTGAAGTCGAAACCGTTGAATGGTTTGAGAGTTACCTTAAAGATCGATCGCAGTTTGTCCGGGTAACTAGTGATTGTGGAGACTCCTTGTCATCTGGTCCGAAGCATGTGGAGAGGGGCGTACACCAGGGATCAATCCTGGGCCCACTTCTCTTCATCCTGTACAGTGCCGATATCACCAACTGTCTGATCAATACCAAATATCACCTTTATGCTGATGATTTGCAGTTGTACATCTCGTTCCGGTCCCGGGATGTAGCTGATACTGTGAACAGAGTGAATGAGGATTTGGATAGAATCGCTTCTTGGTCCAAAAGAAACTCCCTGGTCCTGAATCCTAGTAAGTCTAAGTATATTGTGGTGGGATCTAGAGATTTTCTTAACAAAATGCTTGCTTGCAATCTGGACCTCAGAATTGATGGTTGCACTGTGGAAAGAGTCCTAGAGGCTCGGAATCTGGGTTTGATATTTGACGGCCAGCTCCATTTTGAGGCACACATATTGGAGGCGGTGCGCAACTGCTTCTATCGACTCAAAATATTATACCGTATCCGTCCCTACTTAAGTGTGGATATGCGTGTCATGCTGTGTGAGTCACTTGTTTTATCAAAACTTAATTATGCTGACACTGTGTATGGGTCATGCATTATTGGTAGAAGTGAGAGGCTAATTCAGCGGGTGCAGAATGCTTGTGCTAGGTTTTGCTACAATGTCCCACCACGTTCCCACATCACTCCTTTTTTAAATAAAGGAAATCTGATGAAAATGTCAGCACGTAGAAAGCTTCATCTGGCTACTCTTCTCTTTGGTACAATTATTTCCAGGAAACCAGAATATTTATATAATAATGTAACGTTGTGATTATTTCTTATTTTATTTATTATTTTTTGCCTTTACTAAGCATAGGGAAACGCACCTTTTTGTGGTCTATGGTTATTGATACTAATTGTCTATTACTATTTGTTTTGCTTTATCTGTGACATTTATTGTCGTTTTGACGTTTCAGTGTGACAGTTTTTTTGAAAAAATTCCCAAGTTGGTGAGGGGTATGGTTTTGTAATGTTTGCATGGCATTCTTTTTTTTGTATATCAACAACGTAATGGTCGCTGCTTTCATTGTGAAAATGAATTGTCGTATTTTTTTCATTAAGGGATTTTTGTAGACCAAGTTATATTTTCATTGGATTTCTGCAGATTGGAATCTTGTAAGCGGGGAAATCTCCCACCGTTCAAAGGGGTAATTTGGTTTCGGGTGTTTGGCACGGAGAGATTCTGGACAGCCAAAAGAAAGAAAAGGAGGCGAAAATACCTGTGGAGTCACGTAGCGATCGGAAAAAAGGCTTTTCGATGTCGATAGATCTGACCGGCAGGGCGTCGGGCAGACGGCCTGGACGGGCTTAAAGAAAATAAAGGCTTCTGACACGGTGTGCTGATTTTGGGACAATCGCGGCCGTGTGGACCAGCCAGCAAGCAGCACGAGGCTCAAGCAATCCTGTGCATGTGGCTGGGTCTCCCAGGCGGAGAATTTTTCTATTGGAGCGCCGCCTGGGCGTGTCTTATTTTTATTTTTGTCATATTCTTCTACCTTCAACCCCGTTGGTTTGGAGAGGCAGGACACATGGTTTCAAGGACAAAGAAGGCCAGGAACTTCCAAGGATGTGTCGCAAGTACCCTCTTATCTCAATTTAAATAACATTCTTGTACCCGTAGAAAACTCATTTACTATTAAATTACCGGTGGTGACCTTTTGTGACCTTTTCTGATATATAATTTTCCCCATTTTTGATTTGTATAATTCTGTAGTCATAGTGGATGAAATCCACAGCCTGAGTAAGCTGAGCTAGAGTTAGTGGGCAATCTGCTAGGCTACTGTTGCGTGTGAAACCTGGACGCTCCAACAGACCACTCTTGGAGCCGCTAGGATTGACCCAACCTTATTGAGGTTAACAATAAAGCTATATTGTTTATTTACATTTAATTAGAGTTAAGATAGTTTCCTGTTGTTACATATAAAAGCTTGTAATTAAAACATAGTAGTCCAACAAACTATCTTTTTTTATTTTCACACCCGATTAGCCGAACCTCTACTTTTCTCTTTTTTTGTCAGGGAGTAAAACCCGGGCAACCTCTAATTATACACACTGACAAATGGCGCCCAATTTATATTTATTTTCATGGGGAATTTGGCTGATTGGGTAAAGGTCACCACTGGAGATATTTTTTTTTTTTCTTCTAAAAAACTTGTAACTTTAAATTTTGAAGTATTACTTTAATTTAATAAGTGTGAATTAGCCTTATATCAGTATTAATCAGTGATAAGTGCATTCCTTTTCTTCCCAAAAAACATTGTTGTAATTATTTTTCAAATTTCACATAATTTTACTTAGTGAAAGTTGAACAATCACATGTCAGTTTGAGAGTATGTTGCATCATGCTTTTAAATTTTTAGTGTTTATTTGTATTTATTTTGCATCCTTAAGCAGGATTATAATATTTTACATGTGACTGTGCCAATTTATTGTGGTTTTTCCAAATATTTTATGGAATTTTAGTGAAATTTAACTTTGACAAATTTTATCTGCGGGATCACACTGTGAAAACTTATTTTGAATTATTTTTGTGTATTGCTGTACTGAGTACCACTTTTTAGTGATTGTAATTGATATAAATACTGTGCCTGCGTGTGCCTAAGCATAATTTTGTAGAAATTTTGGAGATTTTACATTTTTTAATTTTTTTTTTTTGCAATACCTTACATTGTGTCAATTTCATAACTTCATTCAAGAATTTAAGTAAATTTAAGCAAATTTAAGTAAATAACTGTAAGTCACCACTGTTAATTCGCGTTTTAGAGTCTGTTTGATTTCCTTTTTACACATTTTTAGCTACAAATAGTAACTTTTCACAACAACATGGACCGCAATATACAATTTCACTCCCTCTTGAAGGATGAGCTTATATATGAGGTTTCTATTCGTTCTGAGACTCCTGCTAGTACTGTGGAAGCCCTGCGCAAACAACTTCGTGGCTTATTGTTAGAATGTCCTGCAGAGGCAGTTTTGGAAACTGAATTTGCACCGGAATCAGAACTTAGAATTATTCAGGAAAAGCTGAAGGAACTTGGTGTGGCTGTTGACAGGTACACTAGGTTGAAGGACAGGTACTCGCAGAACCGAAGCCGAGCTTTGGGCAGCCACTTATACCATAGGATCATCAGAATTCAGTCTGATGATCCCGCTATCCTGACTATAAAGACAGAGCTTAGCGACAAGCTGGAGGTGCTCCTGGGTAAGGTGGAGGTAGCTAGTACTCCTGCTCCTCATGAAGTCAACCCTTTCTTTGCTCCTAAGGAAATATCTGTAGAATGCCCCGGTGATAAAAATGTTTCGAAGTGGAACTTAAAGTTCAACGGCATTACTGACCCACGGTCTTTCTTGGAACGGGTCGATGAGTTGCAACGGTCCTATGGTGTCTCGGATATTAAGTTGTTTAATTCTGCTGCTCAATTATTTACGGAGCAAGCTTTGCTTTGGTACAGGGGTATCAGGGATCAAGTTTCTTGTTGGTCTCAGCTTAAGGAGATTTTATTGGAGGAGTTTGGCCCAGTGGACCATGATTATAGGTTGCTTTGGGAAATTAGATCTCGTACACAGGGAGCGGACGAACCAGTCCATATTTATTTTTCAATCATGACATGTATGTTTGCTCGTCTCAAAAACCCACTGAGCGAGGACAGTAAATTAGAGATTGTGTTACATAATATTAGGCCTCAATTTTCACAACAGCTAGCGTTAGTGCAGGTAACTTCAATCGCCCAACTTAAAGAACAGTGCCGGAAGTTGGAAGCCGCGCGTCAGCGGGCTGATCTGTTTGTGGAGCCGTCGAGGCCTAGCTCTAGTATGCTTGGCACGGACTTCGCTTACAAGGGCAAGTCTCATAAGCCTGTTCAGGCGGTGGCTGCCTCGACGACAAACGCGGCCGGGTCGGCCGGTTGTCCGTGTGCTGACACTTATAGCAAGGGTAGGCAGTTTAGGAAAACCGCAAAGCCCATTTGTTTCAAATGTGGAAAAACTGACCACAACTTTTCAAAGTGCAACGGCGTGCCGGAAGGGGGTGCTGTAAAGTGTTTTGGCTGTGGGAAAGTAGGTGTTTTGCGGAAACACTGTACTAACTGCAAAATGTAAAGAAATCTGACAGAGTGTCTAATAAAAATTCAAAAAACTTGTAAGGTTGAATCGCGGCAATTTAAATAATGATTCTAGGTCTAAATTTTATAATTTTGGTTCCATTGCCACGGTTCTCTTTGCTCCTAGTAAAGATGATATTAGACCTCATCTAAAATTTCAAGTAAATGATTTTGAGATCTTTGGATTATTGGACTCAGGTGCAGCCATTTCAATTTTGGGAAATAATTCACGCTTAGATTTTGTCAAGTTTGGTTTTGACTTTCAAGAGAATAATAATAGTACAAAATGTCATGTTGCAAATGGTGTAGAGGTACAGACGATAGGGTTTATTTTTGTTCCGGTTACTTTTAATAAGATTACACATGTTATTAAGTTTTTTGTAATACCCAACATAGTTTCTCATGTTATATTAGGGGTAGATTTTTGGCATGCCTTTTGTCTAGCACCAGAAATATTTGACAACATTGACTACAGAGTTTCACCGGTAGATTACTTTAAACACTCAGTAAATTCAGACCGCATTAGTACAATTCAATCGTATGAACATTTAACAGTGGCACAAAAGGAGATAGCTGATGCGATGGTTGAACAATTTAAGAATGTTTCTTTTGAAGAAAAGGGTTTAGGTAGGACTACCCTGATCGAACATGTCATCGATACTGGTGATGCACCACCAATTAAAACGAAACAATATCCTCTCTCGCCGGAAAAGAGAGCATTCTTAAGCCAGGAACTGGATAGAATGTTAGCATTAGATGTAGTTACTCCTAGTGAGAGTCCGTGGAATAATCCAGCCTTGCTTGTCAAGAAATCAAACGGAGATTGGCGGTTTTGTTTAGATTGTAGGAAGTTGAATTCGGTAACCAAAGGGGATTCTTATTCAATTCCATACATACCCCAGATTCTTGACAGCCTAAAGGAGGCCAAATACCTGTCCTCCATCGATTTATCTTCATCTTTTTGGCAAATTCCACTGAGTAAAGACTCGCAAGAGAGGACTAGCTTCACAATTCCTGGCAGAGGGTTGTTCAAATTTAAGGTTATGCCATTCGGACTTTGTGGCGCGCCTGCTCGTCAGCAGCGCCTTATGGATCGATTGTTCGACCATAACTTAACGAGCGATATTGTAAATGGCATGGTATTCTGTTTTATCGATGACATAGTAATATGTAGTTCAGATTTTAACACGCACATGGTTCTGTTAAAACGAGTGTTGGACAAACTGAAAATGGCCAACCTCACTATAAATTTCAGCAAGTCTAAATTCTTTCGACAGTCGCTAAAGTACCTTGGTTACGTCGTAGACGAGTTCGGGTTGCGTACTGATCCTGAAAAGGTATCGGCCATTTTGAATTTTCCCACTCCAACAACTGCGCGGGATGTAAAAGTATTTTGGGTACATGCTCGTGGTACCGTCGTTTCATAAGAAATTTTTCAACAATCGCAGCTCCTTTAAACAGGTTGACAGCAAAGGGTAAAAAGGCACCACCTTTCCAGTGGTCAGAGGAAGCCGAGACCGCCTTTATTACATTAAAGAACGCCTTGGTTACTGCCCCAGTCTTAGCTGTCCCTGATTTTGACAAACCGTTCACGGTTC
>JADWQK010002293.1:0-28747 GCA_017933935.1 Sesamia nonagrioides
GTTTCAACGGGCAAACCGCGCCCCTATCTACCGGCATCGCTACGCCGCCTCACCTTCGACCGTCTACATGCACTCAGCCACCCCGGCGCTCGCGCCAGCGCGCGTCTCGTGGCACAGCGTTACATGTGGCCCGGCGTTGCGCGCGACTGCCGCGCCTGGGCGAGGGAATGCGTCCACTGTCAACGCGCCAAAGTGACACGCCACGTTTCCGCACCGCTCGGAAACTTCACCCCACCATCATCCAGGTTTCGTCATGTCCATTTAGACATTATTGGCCCTCTGCCAACATCGAGAGGTTATTCATATTGCCTGACAGCGATCGATCGTTTCTCTCGATGGCCCGAGGTTTGGCCAATGGTTTCGATAACCGCAGAGGAGGTAGCTGATCGGTTCGTAGAAGGTTGGATCGCACGCTTCGGCGTTCCTACAACCGTCACGACTGACCAAGGCCGCCAGTTCGAGTCCGACCTTTTCAAACGACTCATGAACGTTGGCGCGACCGATCGAAAGCGAACCACTAGTTATCATCCTCAGGCAAATGGCATGATCGAGCGCTTTCATAGGCAGTTGAAGGCGGCTCTTATGTGCCACAACGACACTTGGCACCGAGCCCTACCGATCGTTCTTCTCGGCATTCGATCTGCCTTGAAGGAGGATCTCGAATGCTCAGCTGCCGAGCTTGTTTATGGGGAGCCGCTGCGCCTACCGGGAGAATTCCTGATAGCCAGTCCACCCCATACCACTGACAACGCACATGATTTTGTGACGACTCTGCGCGCGAAAATGTCTGCTCTGCGTCCAACTCCGGCGTCGCGACACACGCGACCGACGTCCTTTATTTTCAAGGATCTCCAGGATGCTTCCCATGTCTTTCTTCGAGACGATACCGTTCGCCGCGCACTTCAACCTCCCTACACTGGTCCTTACAAGGTAATGTCACGGACCGACAAGTTAATCGACATCGACATGGCAGGTAAACGCGTGACGGTCACTATCGACCGCGTGAAGCCTGCATTCATCGCACGTGATGAGAGCGACCTCTCCCGGGTAACCGCTCCGCAACAGATCGCAGCGCCCGCGCCTGCCGCGCAAGCGCCCCCTGCATCCGCGTCATCCGCGCCCGTACAGCCGACTGTACCACCTGTTGTTCAACAACCAGTTACCACTCGGTCAGGTCGCACTGTTAGATTTAAGGATAGGTTAGACCTCTAGCTTAAGTTTTATTACTTTCTAAACTTATTTCTTACCTGTCTAGGCTTAGACGGTTGGTGTATTAGGTCTGTGTTGATAGGAGCTGAATAGATACTCGGAGACTGATTAAGACTTTTATTGTACTTATGTACTTTTACAATTTGGATTTAATTAAACGAGGCAACCATACAATGCAAAATGATGGTAGACGTAGACGCCGTTTTACCGCGGTACACGCACTTATAGACATCATGCTGGGAGAGATGGCGGCAGCGTCCTGCACCCGCACTCCTGCGCGCTAACACTTACCTATTGTTTGTTTGTACTTGCTACTACTATGTGTAATTTGTATTTTTCTTTGTATGTAAATAGCTACTTGTTATTTTTTCCGTAGGGGGTGGTTGTGGCGTATTGTGTCACACAACACTAGTTAATATTAAAACCCTCAACACTTAATATTTCCGACAAAATAAACATAACTCTGCTCGCGGCTAGCACCAGGGCAGTACGTATACGAACCTTACGACAAACGGTCGTTAGTGAAGAGTTGACCCTAACTCTCATAACTTATCTCAGTGTTCCCAGTGTTTTTCCTACCATTGTTTACTAGCGTTAAGTTACGCCTATAATTGTGATAGTGAATTAAATTGTTTTTCCGGTATCCACGACTTTTATTTAGGAGTGTACCTCCAAATATATATCAAATCAAAATTGTTTATTTCAAATTAACCATCACTTGGTACTTTTGAATAGTCAATGTCGGTCAGTACAAGAAAAGTGAAGCTAAATTGCACGTTCCAAAGCGTAGATCTCTATGGAGAAGAACGTGCAAGAAACTCCATGGACACTCTTTTAAAATCATAATATATGGGTTACATTTCCTCGTTACACATTTATATTGCCACTATCATGTGAGCACAATGTAAAATTAATTAAAATATAGAAAATTAATTAAGCCCACTGGCAGCTAAGAGATGACCAGTCTCCACTGACGGCCCCCGTTCACGAGTGTAGTGTATGCGTTTTATCATTAACCACAGACAACACTGTCACTGTCAGACAGCACTGTCTCTCTCTCGCACCACGTCGATCATTCTTACGAGAGCTATGAGCGAGAGTAGACGTGTCGGTAGTCTGTCCGTTAGTGCGTGTGCGAGCCTGTGATATTCAATGAAGTAAAGGTTTTACAAGTGGCGACGAGCAAAAAGGTATTTTGTTGAACAACAATAAAATAAAAGGGAAAAGGATACAAAACAGTGAGTAGTTTCACATTCCTTAAGTATTGGTACAAAATTTCTTTCTGTATACATAATTATATTAAATCATGGAGTAATTTATTATGGAACGCATAATGTAAACACATTAAAATGAACAGTCAGTTATTCTGTGAGGTTTTATATTCCGCGGAAGCCAAACATTGATAGTACGTATACTTCTGGCAGCCTCGAAACCCGGGTAGATAAATAGGTATTGGAGGTACCTAATACTTACTGGCTAACTATATACAATAAGATTAATTGGGTACTTATTTGATAGTATTTTAACCAAATTGTGAAAATTTGATAAATCGAATTGTGGGTACTTAACCTGTATGATACATACTGGTGTATAACGTCGAGCGCAATGTTTTTGTTCTTTAATAATTTTGGGAGTAGGTAGTTATCCGTGTTATCTGCTACGGGCCAGTGTTATTTGCAGAAGTACGTGTTTTTTACGCGTGTAAACCCGAGGTGCCTTGTACCTATGTATTTGTTATGATATGGAAGTATTCGTGGTACAAACTTGCGAAGGTGCCCAGCGAAGGTTATATCGACGTCCGAGATGTCGTTGCTGCTGTTTTGCGTAGTCCTTTGACCCGCCATTGGAAGTATATCCACCGTTCTTGCAATTTATAAGTAGCTAGGTTTGAAGTTAAACTTTTGAACAATAGTTAAATTGACATCAAATGTTGTACATATGTAGAACTATGCCCAACCACAAACTTAGCTTATACCCCACGTAAAATATACAGCTATCAAATAAATACTTATTTTCATTTACGCGTGATGTTTGAACTTGGCCAACCAGGTATACAATCCACTCACTTGCGTAGTTTGCACAGTTTCACAGAATTTGAATTAATTGACGACACGGTTGGTGTAGTCGTTGAGCGATGGACTGCTGCGCTGCGTGTCGCGGATTCGGTTCCCGCGTGGATCGGTTAGTTGGGAGGTGGTTCTGGCTCTGGCTGTTTGTGAGTGTGAGTTTGGGTGTTTTTGAGCGCGCCCGTGATACGGGAGTGGTTCCTGGTGTGGGAGCAAGGAAAAGAAAAAAAATATTCGCAACACGGGCGTGTTAAGTTCGATTACAAATGAACTCGCAATATACTTTGGTCAATGTTCTACATCGAACTGTGAATTTGAACAATCCGCACATCACATCTTATGGGAGTGTATTCTTTGGTAGAATGAACGCAATATTATGTTGGATAGTGTACAAGTTACATCCGGAGTTGTTTATTATACGGACCTTGTAGAAACTTAATCAAATTTTTTTCCGTGGTGCTTGGCAATCTGGGCTTCTCCCAGTTGCAATAATGTCCCTTTGTGCCGATTGGCCTAGTTCTGTTCTGTCTCCTGCTTGTTATGGAGGAAAGTGGACAAAATATATTTTTTCTTACTCCTCCGCTATTCTTTTCTGATTAATTTCGTTGCGGGACCCAAGACAGTTGAAACGTTTCTCCGGGACTCGTCGAGCTTCATTGCTCGGCGTTTTTCTGGCGGTCTCCACTGTTGATTCTGGCTTTCAGGAGTTGCAGTGGGTTGGGAACAGTGTGGCGGGTTTTGCCCCATTAAAAATATACTTTGGTAACTAGGTACTTACTCTGTATTAGCCACTGACTAATGCGGTACACTATACAAAATACACATACCTAATTATGGTATATTTGTACCCGTAGCTATGTATAGGCTATCCCCATGGAGCAATTATTTGCTCCATGGCTATCCCCCTATATACACATTTATCTGTATATTTTTTGAAGGTTATTGGTTTATTGTGTTATTTTAAAGAAAATGGTTGAATGTGATGGATGTCTTTCTCCAAGTCCCAGGACACACTAATATGACAATTCCTAAAGATTTTTAGAAAGATAACTCTAAATATTAGACACCCTATGTAACTGCGCCCGGAAACGTATTATATGTTTTGCTTATTTACTTACTTTTAACCTCATTGTAATTTAGAGTTTTGTGCCAAGTTTGTTCTCCTCGGTAAATAAGTCACCACCGTAGATTGACTGGTACACGGTGCCCAGGATATTAAGCCGGCCTGTTCCTCTTTGAGTAAGTAGATAAATTACAATATTTATTAATAAACAATACCGAAATGAGTATTGATGTTAGTTCAAAAATATGGGAAGTTGTAGGAAAAACTGACACCATAGCAGAGGGCTTTGCTTGTCTTAATATAGTCAGCCAGACAAGCAGACGCCAACCTTCCAGGGTAAACGCGAGAAGGCTTTAAAAAAACAAAACAGTATGTGTACTTAGCTCCTATTTAGTTCTAGCACAAGAACGTAGGCTCAGATGACTTCAGTATTCAACAGTATTATACCGTTTATCTTAGACAGATTAATATAGTATTTTCATTTAAATACTTCCGTGGACCATCGTCGATCTTTACAGTGACCTGTCGTTTTCCATCCTTTATTCCAGCACAATGTCGTATGATTCAAATGACGATGATTTCATTACTGCAAAAGAGACTAAAGGGCGGGTGGTTTGGGTGCTTTGGGGTCCCACCTCCATCTCTGGGACCCAAGTCAACCCCACCTGCCAGACGGTGCACCTGCTGACTCACGAACGGGGCTCTGACGCCGGTTTTCCCTTCGGGGTTGAGTGGTCAGACGGCAGTCGCACTCGTAATTAGCCAAACAAGCCAATCAATCATGGAGAGGAAAATAGGAAATGCACATGTCACAGCTAGGGCGCCGCCGCAAAACTGCGCGCAGGAGCCTCGCCCGACTCCTGTGACCTGTGGGCTAGGGCTACCGTGTCAGAGGCGGACACGGCTGAAGAAGCGAGCCCAATCCATGAAAATCCGTTTCGCGTCGTGGAACGTTGGCACGCTAACTGGACGCGCGAGAGAGCTGGCCGAAACTCTCCACAGGCGGAGGGTGGCCGTGGCGTTCCTGCAGGAGACTCGGTGGAAAGGCAGCAGATCCCGGCTTATTGGGAATGGCTACAAGCTGATCTACACGGGTGCACCTAGTGGGAGAAATGGGGTCGCCGTGGTGTTGTCTGACGAGCTCCAGGACGACGTCTTGGAGGTGAATCGCATCAGCGATCGGCTAATGTCGGTGCGGGTGCTTGTCAATGGGGTTATAACCCACTTGATAAGTGCCTACGCTCCACAGGCCGGGTGCGGTGAAGCCGAAAGGACGCTGTTCTGGACCCAGCTCGAAGGATTGCTTTGCGGGATTCCGTTATCCCAGGGAATCGTTCTGGGTGGTGATTTGAACGGTCATGTGGGTGAGAGGTGTGGCGAGTTTGAGCGTGTTCACGGTGGCTTTGGTTACGGTAGCCGCAACGCGGAAGGAGACAGCATTCTCCGAATGTGTGCGGCTGCGGACCTTGCAATCGTGAACACCTACTTCAAAAAGAAGCCGGAGCACCTTGTCACCTACCGGAGCGGGCGAAGTGCTACCCAGATCGATTTTCTACTAACTAGGAGGCACCACATCGGCAAAGTAGCCAACTGCAAAGTCATACCCGGTGAGAGTCTCACTGCACAACACTGTCTCCTTGTCATGGACCTCTGCGTAAAGGCCCAACGTAGACGTGTAGAGGACTGTCGGCGCCAGATCCGGTGGTGGCTGCTTGATGAAAACAGGTCCCAGGATTTTGCGTCGGTTATTGGCGACAAGTGCGTCGGTACCGACGGAGAACCTGTGCAAGACCACTGGGACAGGATCCAGGCAGCCATTACGGGGGCGGCGCGGGTGGTACTCGGCGTCTCTAAGGGCGGCCGCAAACGTGACAAGGAAACCTGGTGGTGGGACGACACAGTCCAGAGGGAGACTAAGGTGAAGAAAGCCCTCTTCAAAACGTGGCAAGCGACTGGATCTCCTGAAGATCGCGACGCATACAAGGTTGCCAAACGTGCCACCAAAAGAGCTGTAGCCAGAGCCAGACGAGACCACTTGCAACCTCTCTACGAGAAGTTGAAATCGTCTGAGGGGCAAAAGCTTATTTACAAGTTGGCACGTTCCAGGGTCAAAGCGGCACAGGATATATCCAAGTGCCGTTGTGTAAAAGACCCAAATGGCAACCTGCTATGCGAGGACCTCGCGGTGAAGGAGAGATGGCGCTCGTACTTTCACGAGCTGCTGAACAAGCAGCATCAAGAGGTGCAAACACCGAAACTCCCTCCGAACCTTGGACTAGTGCCTCTGATAACGCCTGAGGAAGTCCAAACGGCTCTTCGTCGTATGGGGAATCGGAAAGCTGTCGGAGCTGACGGAGTCCCCATTGAGGCCTGAAAGGCGATGGGTCCTCGCGGTGTGGGCATGCTAACTAACTTTTTCAATCGCGTGCTCCTGACCGGCAAAATCCTGAGCCAATGGAGGCTGAGTATAATTACTCCAGTCTTTAAAGGCAAGGGCTCGGTTCAGGAGTGTGGCAACTATCGCGGTGGCAACTAGTCTTTAAAGGCAAGGGCTCAGGAGTGTGGCAACTATCGCGGTATCAAGGTCATGTCCCACACCATGAAAATCTTTGAGAGGATCGTAGACTCCCGAATCCGGCAGGAGTGTGCTGTCTCGGAGTGTCAATATGGGTTTCGGCCAGGGTACGGAACCATGGACCCTATCTTCGCACTAAGGATCGCCATGGAGAGATACAGATCGAGGAGCACGCCTCTGCATATGCTCTTTCTAGATATGCAGAAGGCCTTCGGCTGTGTCCCTCGCGGGGTGATCTGGTGGGCACTGAGGTCCAAAGGGGTACCTGAAGCCTATGTCGACATAATTCGAGACATGTACCTCAATTCCGATTCCGTTGTCAGGACCGCTGTTGGCGACACTAAACCCTTCCCCATCACCGTCGGAGTCCACCAGGGATCCGTCCTTAGTCCGTTTCTGTTCAGCGTGATATTAGACGTTTTGTCGGCCAGTATCAAGGACTCACATGAGCAGCCTCCCTGGCTACTCATGTATGCTGACGATATCGCGCTGGCGGACGCGGACAGGGAACGGTTGGTGCGGCGTGTGAATGCGTGGAAGGACTCGCTTGAGAACGGAGGTCTGAAACTCAACGTGTCGAAGACCGTATACTTGGCCAGCAACACGACAGACCCCATGTCTGTGCGCATAGGCGGAGACATGGTCGAGCGCACAGACCAGTTTAAATACTTGGGGTCTGTGCTTCACGCGTCCGGCGACATTGATTGCGACGTCAAGGCACGTATTTCCGCAGCTTGGGCGAAATGGCGTGAGGTGACAGGTGTCATTTGTGACCCCAAAATGCCGGTTAAGCTTAAGGGGCAGGTCTATAAAACCATCATTAGACCTGTTCTCCTGTATGGCAGTGAGGCATGGCCTGTGCTTGAGCGACACAAGCAGGAGCTGCGTGTCACGGAGATGAATATGCTGCGGTGGATGTGTGGAGTTACGCGGAAAGACCGCATCAGGAACTCCCGCATCCGGGGCAGCCTTCGTGTCCGTGACATTGCGGACAAACTGCAGGAGGGTCGCCTACGCTGGTACGGCCACGTCTTACGCAAACCGGCATGTTACGTGGGTAACAAATGTCTTGCCATGGCGCCTCCGCCGGGCCGGAACAAGCGGGGTAGACCAAAGAAGTGCTGGCTTGACGTTGTAAGAGATGACATGCGTGCCAACAAGCTCTTACCACAGGACGCTAAAGATCGTGCGAAATGGAGGAGAATGTGCAGGAAAGCGGACCCCGGGCTCCAACGCGAAAGCCGCGGATGCAACCGGGATAAACGCTGAGATGATGATGATGATGATGATGAGACTAAAGGGCGGCAGCAACCAGGTTAATTCATGTATTGGCTGGGCGAGTTTGGCATTAACATGTAAATTTAATTAAACTGGAAGTTAATTATTATTAGTTCATGAACAGATTCGTTCATAACAAACGAGTGTATTGGTATAAGAATAATTTGCTGTTATACACTATTTGTGTTCTTTCTGGAACACGCTGATAATGTTGTGTGATCTTATGGCAGAGTTCTATGTGAGACTTCCTTTACTATTAAAAGGCTTCTTTTTATCGACGCGTTTGTTTATCGACTTTTACTGAAGTTGTTGATCCTGATAATTTTCTCTTTTTTTCCTGATACAATCCTGTCAAAATACTCGGAGAAGTAGATCGTTCACTATCAGCACTGGACATTATGGTAAAAATATTTACGCACCACGTTTGAAAGCAGTCACTTGTAATAAAAGAACTATGACACGGGAATTTGTGGATTAAAGTTTCCTTGTATTATAGTAATACTCGTAGTTACCTACAATAATTAATTATTATGGTGACTAGGTACCTATGTGATGCAGTCACTTTAGTTTAGTTTACTTCCTTTGCATGAAGGTACAATGATTTAACATTTTGTTATAATACCCTTAATATATATATTTTTTTTTTTATATTATGGTTAATGTGGGTATCAGTAGGTACGAGTACATAATCGGTTTGTATGTTAGGAAACTTCATATTATATTTATATCAGCTAGTGTAGTAGATCATTTATACCCTGTTGGTTAAGATTGTAGTTTTCCTGTGTAGTGTGTGTGTCTATTGTATCAAGTAATTACTATGGAGTCAGTGGAAGAACAAGCCAGTACTTCATTTTGCTAGATTTCCAGTACTGATTCGCCGACTGCAATGATTGTAGACTCGAATTCGGTGCGTAAACGTTCAAAAGCTATTAAGATTACACATTATAATAAGACGTCATTGTATTATGAATGCAAACAATGTAAGAAACATTTTTCACTTAAAACATCGCATACGATTTTAAAAAGACATGTTACTAATCACGATACACCACTCAATGAAGAAACAAATAAAAGAAACAGAACGAGTAAGTACTCTGTATATGATAAGTTGATCGTAAATTTTGTAGTACGCGGTGCTCACTCTCATATTATTGTGGAAGAAGAACACTTTATTAAAATGATAAAAGGATTACAGCCTAATTACCCAGGTATAACTCGCCAGCATTTAAATCAGAACATACATACACTTTTTACGAACACAAAAAATCAATTAATGGAATGTATAAAGTCTATAAGTAAATTGTCCGTAACATTTGATTTTTGGACGTCAGTGACGAACAAACCGTATATTGTTATTACAGCCCATTTTGTTCATGAATCAAAAATGCAGTCTATTATATTAGACTTTGATCTTATACCTTTTCCACATACAAGTAGTGAAATATTAATAAAAATTACGGAAATTTTTGACTGTTATGGATTGCAAAATAAAGTTATGTCTATAACAACAGATAACGAGGCCACCAATATAAAGACTATGCAGTTGTTACAACTATTTCACAGCGATTATGAAAACGTTTTACACACCAGATGCTTAGCGCACATATTGAATCTTAGCGTTAAAAAAGGACTAGAGAAATTAAATAATGTTGTGTCAGATATATCAAAACTAGTAAACTTTATAAATTTTTCACCAAAGAAGAAACAGTTGTTTTTTGATATTTGTGATTTGTTGAAAATATCACGATTAACACTACTTAGAGAAATGCACATACGATGGAACTCCACATTTTTAATGTTGGAACGCGCCTATAATATGCGGCTTGTATTAGATCATATGTGCAAACATTTAGAGGAATTCAAGAAGTATCTAATTGAGGATTGGGGCAAAGTAAAAAACTTGATTGATTTTTTAAAACCTTATTACGATGCAACTATTTTACTTTCAAAATCAAAATACCCTAGCTTGGTATACGTTATACCTGTAGTTGATGTGCTGTTGGACCAAATTTCACAGAATTACGACGACGACAATTTTTTAAGTGCTTGTGCACATGCTATGGCTGACAAATTAAATCAATACATACCAGTATTACGCTCACAATATGCAAAATTTGCAGTTATTTTGGACCCCCGTTTAAAAAACCATTATTTTTCCGAAAAACAGGAACATGAGCCGCTTGAGTTGTTGACAACATTTTATCAAACAAAATACTGTCAACGTTGTGACAGAAATGAACAGTCACAAGCAGAAGACAATTCTAGGAAAAGTATTTTTTCGACAATTTATAAAAACAAAAAAAATATTACGGATGAACTCCAAGAATATTTATGTATGCAAGTAGAATCAGAAGATACTGATATTATATTTTGGTGGACAAAGCAAACTAATACATTGCCACAGCTTCAGAAATTAGCATTTCATATACTTAGTATTCCAGCAACAAGTGTGCCGAGCGAACAAGCATTTTCAAAATCCGGTAATTTAATCACAAAAAGAAGAAACAGACTTGGTAATAAAACCATTCAAGCTTCCATGTGCCTTGCATCGTGGCTAGACTTTTTTAATACAACATTTTAATAATATAAATATTAGTAAGTACATATAAATAATAAAAAGTTAAAAACTAAAACCCAACTACGACAAAAAACGACGCTGAAAAAGTATAAAACAAGATTTTCAGAATACTGAACTGAACAAAGTTGCTAATATAGTTGCAAGTAAATGGACACAGTAGACTCTATTTTGAAATTGACAATAATGTCTTAATTTTCATGTTTGGAAAACCGCAGTCACACGTTATGAAAGTGCTACGGTAGGTATATGTAACGTGTGACTACGCCTTTCCAAACATGAAAATTTATCTCTAAATAGTGAATATTGCATACTTCAGAATAGTATCGTAAGACATTATTGTCAATTTACAACGAAGGCATCTTGGTAGAGTCTACTGTGTCCATTTACTTGCAACTATATTAGCAACTTTGTTCAGTTCAGTATTCTGAAAATCTTGTTTTATACTTTTTCAGCGTCGTTTTTTGTCGTAGTTGGGTTTTAGTTTTTAACTTTTTATTATTTGTGCTATTTTGGTGTTAAAGTGTATTTGTGGCGCATAATATTAATAAAAGTTAAATTGACGAACTAAAACCTAGGTAGTTAACATACGACATCTCTTTTGACTTATGTATCGGCGTATAGTAATATGTAGAGATGCCCTATTTTACTATTTCGTAGCGCTTGAAGCGTAGCGCATATAGCAACGGTTTCACCGTATGAAGCTCCCGGTTTTTCGTAGTAGCGACGCACATTTGCGTCGATGGCACCGAATGGGTCATGAATTAGTGGATGAGGCCGTTAGTATAAATAGATTGGATGTTTTTCTAACGGTGGTAGGCCATAACATCGGCTGCCGGCAGAAGTTACCACCCACCAGACAAAGTCTTGCCGCCAAGCGATTCGTCGTGTTCCAGCATGATGTCTGGTGAAGCCGTACGGAGGACGCGTCTGAGCACTTTGTGTTGCGTTGTGTGGCGAGTACGATGCGCCAAATGTTGTTGTGTCGGGAGTTTGGTCGTGGAGAGTCTCCAGATCAATCTCCCTCTGGCGCAGCATGGTTGGTCGTATTGCTCTTGGATTTAACATTGCATCACCTGGCTCAACGGCCGTCATCCTTGCTATTCCTAAGTTTTTTAAGTGAATAGGCTTAATAAACTAGTGCGCAGGCATCAAGGATTGCGTCACTGCTTACCATCAGGCGGGATTGCAGTCAAGCGCTAGTTTATAATTATTTAAAAAAAAAAAACTTATATTAAGAGGACCTGGGAAGATTTCTTAATCTATCTAATTCTGCTAACGATCGACTGTCATGTGGATTTTTAAGTAATTTATTATGATCCAAGACACTTATAAATAATCCCTCTATGGTTTTAACTCTACTCAGAGCGACATAGGCCTGTCCTTTAGCAAACAATGACTTTCCTAGATCTGCAACTTTTTTATCTAGAGTACAACCTTGTAATTTATGTACAGTACAACCCCAAGAAAGAATCAGCGGGAGCATTTTACGCTGAATTTGCCCAGAACCCCTCAAGCCGTCAAAATCAGTGAGGCAAGGCTCGATTTTGATAAGTCCGTTAGTATCTGCTTTTATGGATGCGTCGTCAAATTGTATGAGAACAGCGCTTGGCTGTTCTCCTGTTCCAACTGATCGCGCCGAAGAGCAGGCCATTCGAAGGCCTTCACCACTCCCATCGCTCCGTTTACCAAACCCTGGTTTACATTCAAATTTCTACGAAGCATTACTAGGGATTATGTACAAACATAAAGTACTCGTGAAGCTCTTTCAGATGATACCAAATACGGTATATTTATTTTAATTTTGTATTAACATAGAACTTTTTGTCCGCTAGAGGGCGTAATACTAAATTTGGTGACAAGCTTTATAGCTCATAACCAACAGAATATCAAGGCCCTTCTAATGGTTCTGCAGTGGTCTTATTCTGATAAGTAGTAAAGAAGCTATCTATGAACGAAAAGATGTGAATTATATGCAATCAGCCCATGAATACAGGTAAAGTCACAAGCAAATGCTAGTAATATATATATATTCAAAATGTACAAGTTAAGCACTTTCAAATGATACCAAACACGGCATATTTATCTTAACTTTATTTTTTTACTCTGTATATTTTGTCCGCTAGAGGGCGCCACGTTAGATTTTGTGAAACTCCATATAGCCTATAACCAGCAGACAATTAAGATGCTTCTAATGATATATCATTTATCGAATTCGAATAAGTAGTTTAGAAGTTACGAGGGAACAGATGAACATACATACATACATACATACATACATACATACATACATACATACATACATACATACATAGCCTGTCAAAATCATAACCCTCCTTTTGCTTTGCCGTAGTCGGGTAATTAATGAGACTGTCTTATTATTTTTTGATGATTACAATTATTTTTTATGATTAAAATTATTTTTCCTATTAACGCTTTTATTTTTCAAAATACGCTTTACGAATATATCCCAGAAAAGTAATATTTTAATGCCTGATTTAATTAAAAAGGAACTCCTAACGGAATAGAACTCGAGCGCGACTCGCCCGTAAAAAGGACTCGAGCACTAAAGGAGACTCGAGTCTCAAATTGCGCTCAAGAGCTCATATGGACTCGAGTTCTCTAGTCTTGAGAGTTTTACTGTAATGAGTCGAGTCCTGTAATTTGTCAGTCGAGCTCAAAATTTAGGACTCAAAGACTCGAGTTCTTAACATCACTTCAATGTAATGTACGAAAAATTGAAGCGCTGATTAATTTACGACTATAAAATGAAATGTGATACTTAGGGTATTGCTAAGAATTACTATTGCTATTGTAAATCGCGCAGGCATTTAATTAATAATACTTTGTTAATGAAATAGAATGTAAATACTTTTGTATGAATATGGAACTGATTTTTGAAAGGTAACCCGGTGGGAATCGGCTTGTATGGACTCTTCGCCACTGCTCCGCTGGTTTGTAGCAGTAGACGTAATCTCCGCTGGTTCGTTGGTATGATGGTTCAAATGATGATTTGAATCACCTTGGTTTGTTGCTCGAAGGACCAAAAGATGTTGGGGTTTTTCGCCGTTGACGATACCCCAGAGTTGTTGTAGGTAATGAGTAACACTAAAACACCCAGTATTGAGCCGCACTTGTTTATTTACACCTGACCGCGTGACGGAGGTATATTTACGACTGTTTTACATTGTGTTGAAGTTCATTCTATATACAATAGTATTTTGCTGTATGAGCATTATTGGCTCGTACAAAAAGTAATGAGTTTCTTATGCCTTCTGTTTATTTTAGAAAATGTTTATTGGTTTATTACACAAAAGGATTTTAAATTAAAAATAATGACTATATTTACAGGTAGTAAAAAATAAAATTATCTTTGAATAATTAATATAAAATATATTAAAAGGTATGAAAATATTTAAAGCATAGCAGTATCGTAATAATATTGTTTGAAGCGCAACTGTCGCAAAAATCAGCATAGCAGCGGAATGCAATTTGCTACTGGCTTATAAATTTTGTTATTATTTTGTGGTACGCCCTGCACTCACACAAATAGATATTGTCTCTCATTGGCCGGAAGGAGGGGGGCGGGATTTCTAACTAGCTGCGCTTTCGCACGAAATTTTTCTTAAATGGGCATGCTTAATTTTGGCCGACTGTACCTCTGGACGCATCTTTCTTCCCGTGTTGTTATATGATTCACCCTGAACCAAATTTATAATATGATCCGACAGGTTCAGCCAAAACTTCGTACAACTCAACAATCCAATGTCTTACAGATCGTATTGTTCCTTTTTCTTTGCATCAATGTCCTTTCCCACACCTCCAATCAATCACCGGTATCGTCGGCACCGCTTAACACGGGCTGGACTTCGCTACGCCTGGAGGATTCTCCTGTGGCGGCACTACAACTACAGTCATCAACCCAACTGAGGAAGAACTAAAATCACAAGTCTTACATCGCGCAAGCCAAGTTCTCCGCGACTTAGAACATATAATACAACATTCTGACAGAACTGTCAGGCAGTAGCCCACCGTCACAACACCCGTCCGATCGGAGGATCCTCCCTTGTCCTTGAACGTCAGCGCAACCTTCGTTCCTGCGAGGTTTGAAGACTTCTACAATCATACGCCTTCCTTGGCGACCCCGCAAGGAACATCACAGCCTTCGAGCAGCGTGACGTCATCAGCATCTTCAGCATCACCTCTTCCTCAAGTTTTCCAGTAGCGAGTCATCCAGCCAGCTAGCTTCACATGGGCATACCTGACCACCAGCATGTATATAACCTTGTGTCCGTTTGACTCTACAGCTATCTATTTTTTTTTTAATAGGCAGGTAAATTCAGTAATCTTAATTGTTTATTGTTTGTAATGATGACTGTCAAAAGTTCCTTTTAATAGCCTTTTCAAGTTACATGATGCCCACTTCTAATCAAAAAAGACAAAAACATGTATTTACATCTTTTTCTCGTCTGTTTTCAATTCTAATTTATATAAATAAAAGTGTTTGTAAAAAACCTACTTAAGGAATAAATATCCTTATTTTTGTAAATATTTTTTTTTAAATTACGTATTTTTATTCCCAAAATGTTTCTTGAACAGACAGATATTATAACTATTTAAGTTACTACTTAAATAATTATAATATCTATCTGTTCAATTGTGTTCACAAACAACAATATCACTAGTATAAAATACATTCAACAAGCTTTTTCACTAAAAATAATTAAACACGACATATCCGTTAAAATAACTAGCCAGTTTTACCTGAGTAAAATTCACCCTGAGGTGATTACTCACAGTGATTCCCACTACAAAGATATACTGCCTATATGAAAATAACGTACTTACATGAATGCTAACATATATACCTACATACATAGAAGTGAGCTGTTATCTTAACTGGGGAATTTAGAAGAGTTAGTAATACCTACTTCTTTTGGACAACCGTAGAAGAAACCAGCTGTATTAACCATTTGATATACTTACATGTTGCTATTATGATTGTGCCTGCAGCACATTTCCTTTTTTAGTACGATGAGATCACAAGACTCTCGTTACTCAATTACAGATAGGTAGATTTATAAGTCAGTCGACCAAATACCTCTGTACAGATTGTATGTCTTTCAAATATAAATAGTTATGTGTTTATGGAGTTTTATTGAAGGAGCCTTAGAACACAGCTTACACTAATATAAGAGGACACAACACTGGTGACCCCGACGTGATCACAGACTCAAAAGAAAGCTCAGCGACGCGCAACAGAAGTATAGCACCTTTGATCGTGAATTGCTTGCGATCTACATGGCTATTAAACATTTCCGATATTTGGTAGAAGGAAGACCGTTAACCGTGTACACAGATCATAAACCACTTGTGTATGCATTTCAAAACAACAGTATTGGCAAACATGATACACCCAGAAGGTTGAGGCATTTAGACTTCATATTACAGTTTTGTGTGGTACTAGAGTTCATTAGTGGAGCCGATAACATCGTGGCTGATACCCTATCGAGAATTTCATCTTTATGCACTCCATCACCCATTAATTATGAAAAATTGTCGCATGCCCAAGAAACAGACCAGGAACTGAAAATATTGATGAACGCCGATAATTTAAGTTTTAAAAGAATGTTATTGACAGATAATAATATTTCAATATACTGCGAAGTATCGACAGATAAGGCACGACCATATTTGCCTGCCGAGTTTCGTATGACAGCTTATAAAGCGATTCACGGAATCGGCCACCCAGGAATAAGGACAACAAGAAAGATGATAGCCGATCGCTATTTTTGGAAAGGCATGAACAAAGATGTCTCTGCATGGGCTAAGGCATGCCTAGAGTGTCAGAGGTCTAAGGTTCAACGACACACTATTTCACCCGTTGGTACTTTTGAGAAAAGTAATCGGTTCGAGCACGTGCATGTCGATATTGTTGGTCCATTAAGTTACTGTAAAGGTTATAGATATTTAGTGACGATGTTAGATAGGGCAACGGGATGGCCCGAGGCACATCCAGTTAAGGACATAACCGCAGAAACTGTTGCTGAAATTATTTATTCAGGGTGGATCGCTAGATTCGGGTGTCCACTAAGAATAACAACAGATCAAGGACGACAATTTGAGTCCAATCTATTCGCATTACTTTCAAAACGCATGGGTATCAGTAAGCTGAGAACTACTGCTTATCATCCACAGTCTAATGGCGCAGTTGAACGTTGGCACCGATCGCTAAAAACTGCTTTAATGTGTAGAGGAAACACAATAGATTGGGTGAACGAATTACCCTCTGTACTGTTAGGATTAAGGGCTACGTTACGAGACGATACAAAGGTCAGCGCTGCAGAGTTGGTGTACGGCGAAGTGTTGCGTTTACCTGGAGATTTCTTTTCGCTGTCAAAGCTTGAAGTCTCTGAGAACGATACATTTGTGCAAGAACTACGACAAAGGATCCGGAAAATATCATCCGTTCCGAGACGGGAGTTGAAACAAGGCCAAATATTTGTGCATCCAGAATTAAAGAACTGCAGTCAAGTTTTTATACGTTGTGACCAAGTTTCGAAGCCTTTGACTGCACCATATTCTGGTCCCTATCAAGTTTTAGAAAAATATGACAAATATTTCAAGATATTATGTAATGGTGTAAAGAAAAATATAAGTATAGATCGCCTTAAACCAGCCTTTGTAATAGAAAGTGACGCGTGTCAAGATTTATCTATTCCTAAAAAGGAAGAAACAAACCCAAATAACGAAAAACGAACAAGATCGGGTCGCGTAATTAAACCGGTGGTTAGATTTAGCTCATGACCCGTACCTGTACGAAGTTATTCTACAACTTTTTAATTACTGTAACATGTGTGTACTGTGTTTGTGTAACTGTTTAGTTTTTACTAACTAGCTATTTAGAGGACAATTATTAAGTAGATCAATATTATTTAATGTAACCGTATGCGTTTTTACATATAAAATTGTATTGTTTAATCATATAAAGTGACCAGGTATGAAATGTAATCTTAATACTGTATTACCTACAAAGTTATAGAAACAGACGCCAATTTTAAATTTTATAAAAAAAATTTGTCTAATTATTGTTAGGAATATTTTTTTTTCTTTTATTTAAGGGGGGGAGCTATGTGCCTGCAGCACATTTCCTTTTTTAGTACGATGAGATCACAAGACTCTCGTTACTCAATTACAGATAGGTAGATTTATAAGTCAGTCGACCAAATACCTCTGTACAGATTGTATGTCTTTCAAATATAAATAGTTATGTGTTTATGGAGTTTTATTGAAGGAGCCTTAGAACACAACTTACACTAATATAAGGGGACACAACATGATCGTGGCAATAAAATTACGCTTGGATTGGCAGTCACGCTGACGGATACACATAACTAGCCTTCTTGCTTCTTGGTCCAAAAGAAACTCCCTGGTCCTGAATCCTAGTAAGTCTAAGTATATTGTGATGAGATCTAGAGATTATCTTAACAAAATGCTTGCTTGCAATCTGGACCTCAGAATTGATGGTTGCACTGTGGAAAGAGTCCTAGAGGCTCGGAATCTGGGTTTGATATTTGACGACCAGCTCCATTTTGAGGCACACATCAATGTGTGCCGGTGAGGCGGTGCGCAACTGCTTCTATCGACTCAAATTATTATACCGTATCCGTCCCTACTTAAGTGTGGATATGCGTGTCATGCTGTGTGAGTCACTATTATCAAAACTTAATTATGCTGACACTGTGTATGGGTCATGCATTCTTGGTAGAAGTGAGAGGCTAATTCAGCGGGTGCAGAATGCTTGTGCTAGGTTTTGCTACAATGTCCCACCACGTTCCCACATCACTCCTTTTTTAAATAAAGGAAATCTGATGAAAATGTCAGCACGTAGAAAGCTTCATCTGGCTACTCTTCTCTTTGGTACAATTATTTCCAGGAAACCAGAATATTTATATAATATACTGACCTGGTCACGCGACTTTAACAAGTTTAATACAAGAGCTTCCTCTTACCTAATGCTAGCCTCATCACATAAAACTGCTGCATTCCGTGGTAGTTTCAAATTCGCTGCCTCTCGTTGTTGGAACGACTTGCCACCTCCTTTTCGTGCTTTAAAGACGGTTGGTAGTTTTAGATCAAAATTCAAACAGTATTTACTTCAAATTCAAAAAGATACCGAAGTTTGAACCTACCCCTGATTGCACGCGGCTGGCATTGGTGGTCCAAGCGTATGGCGGCGATTGTCTATTAATACTGTGTGTACTTCCTTGTATGGGTTAGCATGTCGGGTCACCCTCTGGTTTCCAGTTCCAGGGTCTCGTCTCTCACGAACTACTCACTGATGCAAAGATAAAACATCAACACATAACTGTTCGTAAAATTATGTATTTGGGCATTTTCAAACCAACTATGTGGTGATAATTATTATTGTTTTTTTTTATGTGAATTATTTGTTATTTGTAATTAGTAATGGTAATAGTTGATGGTATCAGGCAATGTGAATGTAAATCTAAAGTAACCTACAATGTAAACATTGACGCACGTTGGATTGGATGCGCGTGCGACGAAGCACAAACCACAGACACAATAGACAGAGAACAGTAAAACATCTTCATATAAACGAGCCGCTCTCGGTTTGAATGTATGCGTGCGCGCCGAGCGCCGTGTCGGTACGCGATTTCACGCACACGCTGGCATAATATAGGATGGTATAGGATGGCGGCAATACGGGCTGTGCCGCGTGACTGTGAGCACGCGCGTAAATTACATGACCGCTCGCGTTCGTCAATTCTCGCCGGCCACTTACCATAATATTAATTATTACGAGTATCATGACTTCAAAAGGGGGAAAAATATTGTAGTGTTTTCGGGTGCCTCAATAATGATTTCGCAAATCCGGACTTATCATTCTTCATACTTCCTACTGAACCAGAAATGTAAGTACAACTTAAATCTTATTAGAAAATGTGATATATGTATTGTTTGTTTCACAGTTTATTTGCTTTATTAAGAGCCTACCCGAGTCGCATTTTTCCATATAATTGTATTCCCAGATTTACTTCCTGACTACTATCTTTAAAGTTAAGTTTATTTTAAGAAGCCCAGTTTTACTATATAACAGAGGATTGAGTACGAAATATCGTTTAAGTAAACGTATTTGTCGAGAAATCAGTAATCAGAAATATTTTATTTGTGATACATAGGTACAGTGGTTAGGTATTCATATTTGAGGATAAAGTGCGCTATGATCAGCCTATTATAGGCATACAAATACAAAAAATAAAATAATAAAATTACATTATACAGATTACATTATAGGTAATAGGGATAATTAAAGTCAAAAAAAAAAAAATTTTTAAGTTAACGTCAAAACCATTCTGATTTAAATACAACATGGTCAAATAAGCAAATCCCATAATGTTATCATAATGAAGTCAAAACAATTGATCAAATATATGTCAAAATAATTTGGACTTAAATAATACAAAGTCAAAGAAAAAAAATTACAATTATACAATGTCAAGATTTGTCCAATAAAAAGTCCGATACACTATAATAACATTTTTGACACAACATACTTCTTAGTTTTACTTTAAATGAATTTACAGGCAATTTTTTTAGCTCTTTCGGTAATTTATTATATATAACTGGTGCCATGTGAAATAGACTTTTATACATTAAGGCAGTATTCGTTCTTGGAATACACAAACGACTTTCGTCCCTTTGGGTCCGATTGAGAGCTACAGATACTAAAGTAAACAAGTGAGGATTTTGTTTAACGAAAGCCGCTACTTCAAATACATATAGTGAGGGTAGTGGTAGAATGTTGTGCTTCTTAAAGAAAGGCACACAGCTCTCTGTTGACTTTAAACCAAACATAGCTCGAATGCAACGTTTCTGGGCTTTAAAGGCAATATCTTTGTCGCTGGAATTCCCCCAAAAAATTATGCCATATCTGAGAACAGATGCCACCAACCCATGATACGCAATTATAAGGGCACCGGAATTTATTTTATATGCATGTGTATGTAGAGCATAGGCAGATTTACTAACGTGTTTGCATAGTTGTTGAATATGTGGCTTCCAGGTCATTTTGTCATCAATATATAGGCCTAGAAATTTATAATTGTCTACTTCCTCTATTTTTTGCATGTTATAATTTATATTTAGGTTATTTGGTGCCGGTAAACGTTGTCTAAAGTACATTAATTTAGTTTTGCTTAAGTTGGCTTTAAGGTTATTGATATTAAGCCAATTCATGACTGAGTTCAATGTGTTGTTTATGTCATCTTCATAAGAACTTAGATCTTTACACTTAACAGTTACTGTACTGTCATCCGCAAAAAGAGTTACAGGATTATCAGTGGCATTGGGTAAGTCATTTATATACAATATAAAAAATAGTGGCCCCAAAACGGTTCCTTGAGGAACACCGTAATTTAGTTATAGTGTAATAAGGATAATTTCACAATAATCAATATTGCAAATTACTATTATTTTTTTTTTCTATTGTCTTATGTGTTGTTTGATCCAAATATGGCGTCTTAATCATAATATTAAGTTAATAAAATTATAGTAAAATGTGACCGACTAACGTTTAGGGTTGCGTAGAATTTTATTTATAACATTATAACCTTTAATCCCTCCGACGCGCGCGTCGACAACAGCAACGCGAGGTGCTCTTAATAGCGAGTAAGCGAGCGGCGCCTTTATAGCATTTGAGCTAGCTGTTGCTATCCGATTATATAAACAAATATTACACAGTACCCATATAAACAATCATTATAATTGTACCTCAGAAACTAATGAGGCTAAAAAGATTTTGCGGTTTTATTAAAGTAAGGTATCATTTGTTAAATATTATTAATATAATCTTAGCTTTACTAATGTCTACTTTTTCATAAGAACTACATATTTATTGTTTACGTTCTCATGTTTTATATCATTTAAGCATTAGTTATTAGCTTGTGAATATTATTGTGTTAGTGTTACATTTAAGTACTCATCACTTACAATCTTCTCTGACAAGAACCAGTTATATCGATTTCCCATATCACACATCACTTAAAATTTATCATTATTTACGAGCTTTAGAATATAATTTAGTGTTAAACTTAAGTAGTCTTAAAAATTTTGTCGGTATCAAATTTGTAACTAATAAAAAATAATAAATGTTATGTGAATAAAGGCTTTTTATTTTTACTAAATTCATAAATTGGTAAAATATTCAATCATAATATGCTTTTTTTCTTTAGATTTAGATCAAAGTGACAACCCTAGGGTTCAACGCAAGAGTAGGCAAATAACTCTGCGGGCGGCCTTAGATAATCTACTGTTCTCTGTCTACTGTGCCACAGACTATATTAGAAAATGCTGAATGTCAAACCGGAATCAGATGTATGTCATTTCGGACTTCGGAGGATGATATTCTCGTAGTTTTTATATAACCTGTATTTTATTTTTTATATACTTGTTTGTGTTGTTGAAATTGTACTCTCACCACTTACAATTGGATTTACTTTTTATATGTTTTTATTATTACGTTTTTATTTTTATTGCATTACCGGCTCGGTGCTACTTTTAATTGTTTGTTGCATCAGGTGACGTCTTTACGTCGACGCCGGCTGTCGCTGAAAACCAGCGCTGGGCTGTTTTTTGCATAGAGTCGCAGCATAATGCTGAGCGACAGCCGTTTTGCGTGGATATGACGCATGTTTCCCTCAACAATTTCTTATTTTTATGTTTTTGTAAACGCTTGCGTCATGTTTAATGCAAATAAATGTTTTTTCTTTTTCTTTTCTTTTCTTCTAACCTATATCACTTGAAATGACGTAAAAAATGTTAGGATATCCAAATCAAGCAAATAACCCACATACTTACACGGATCCTTATAAAACACAAGCGGCCGCCAGCGACGTCGTTCGCGTGGAGTTAATTATGCTCTGCTCCTATTGGTCGCAGCGTGAGTTATGTAGCCTAAAGCTTTCCTAGATTAATGGGCTGTCCAATGCAAAAAGAATTTTTCAAATTGGATCAGTAGTTCCTGAGATTAGCGCGTTCAAACAAACTCTTCAGCTTTATACATTAGTATAGATTACACTACTTTTTTTGGTAAATGATGTACCTAATAACTGTCCATTACGGTCAATATAATCTTCATATGAATACATCACATGTTATTGAAATGCGCTTAAAAATATCTTTATGTTTAAAAGAAATGAAGTTATTATTATAGGTTAGTGATAATGTTACAATAATCAAATTTAACGCCCTGTAATATTTCGTACTCAGCATAATAAAAAATCACATAGATACATAGGTACGCGTAATAATAATAATAGTCGTATCGGCCAATGGTTTGATAGCCAAGAGCCTCGACCAACATCTATTGAGGCTCTCGTTAGGCAGATGGATCAAGGGCCTGATTCAAAGGCCAGTACTCCTCGATACGGCCCGCATAGTGAGGAGGTTCCTGTCTCTGGAGCCCTAACCACCGGTAGCTTGGACCCTGCTCCAGTCATCGGTGGAACACTATTTTTGTATATTTTTGTATATTTTTAAATGTTTTTGTATGTTTTTTGTGTGTTTTGTATGTTTTTTGTGTGTTTTAAAAGAGTAGGGGAAGACCAAAGAAACGATGGATGGAATGTGTGAAGGATGATATGGCTAAGAAGGGGGTGACTGCCGAGATGGCTTCTGATAGGGATGCATGGAAGAAAAAACATGTTGCGCCGACCCCAAATAAATTGGGATAAGGGCAGGAGAATGATGTTTTTGTATGTTTTTTATATAAATATTTAAAAATAATAAGCGATATGTAGACACGGAATAATAATAATAATCTGGCAACACCGACGTCAATGTCAACATCTCCTTTGATAGCTATTCATATATAAATATATATAAAATTATTACAAGCATTTTACATATTTATATACACGTGGCATTCAAAACCAAATTCTTAAAACATAATATTATTTATAAATATCAAGAAAATAAAATAAAAAGAAAGCATGCAACAAGAAAAGCAAAATCAGTGACATCTGTCATGTCACCTGCACAGTCCAATATACAATAAAGATGAGAAAATTATCAAGATGTTGACAAGAGCAGCCACACGAAGAGCACGCCCACCACCTCCGGACTCGTCGCTCAGCTCCGCCTCGCCGCCGCCGGTCTCCAGCACCACTGTGAACGCTGTTAGGACACCGGGCGTGGTAGTTGCGTCGAGCTCGAGCGACGAGTATTTATCTCCGCCGACGTCGCCACCACCTGTTCGCCGACGGGGAGGACGCCGGCCGCCGGACTGCTTAGGACCTCGAGGCCCACCGGCTTCTGACAGGGTCCCAGCTCCCGGCGGAAGTGTGCAGCGCATGAGATGGACAAAATCCATCAACGAAAACGAAACGTCATGCGCTCATACTATGGGGCTACAGAGGGAGGCAACGCAATCACAGGTTGGACGGCATCACACTTGATAGGCTGCGCTCAGAGGTACTGAGCAACCAAATCGCCCCGACTCTGACACAGACTGCGGCACAAGCGTCAATTATTGATGCTGTTCCGCCGCGGTCCAATCGTGTTGAAGAAGAGGATGATAGGGTTGAAACAGTAAGTAGCCAGTATAACGACCGACTGAGGAGCGCACTGGAGGATGCGTTCCGCGACTACAGATCCACTCCAACCAACCTTAGACCCCGGTTACCACGGCTACCTATGCACAAAAAAAATAGGGCGCTGGTGTGTGCTTTGGACTCGCAGCTCAAGAATTTCTTCGAGAGCAGTGAGGATCTCATTGATACACACTCGATCCTGTATTGCGCGGCTGTAGCGGCATGTCGATTAGCCAAAGTCAAGTTCCCAAATTGTGACGAAGCTACTCGACCAAAACTAGCCGTACCAGCCTGGCAACGCAGAATCGAGCGTCGTATTCGATGGGACCAGGGTACTCATCGGCAAACTATACTGCTTCAGGGAGGGCAATACTAGACCACGAGTGATGCGCTTTGTGAGACAGGCATTCTCGGGGACTGGTATCAGCCCTCGAGAATAGCGCATCGACATCCTGAAGCAGAAAGTTTGTGCATGGCCGAGCAGTATTCGGCGGTATAAGAAGCGAGTGGATCGATATACGCAGAATCGCATGTTCCAGAGCGATGAGAGGTGGGTATATAGAGCTTGGGAGCGACCTGAACAAAACGAGGCTGCATTCTGGCGTGGCATTTGGTCGGTATCCGTTTGTCACACTGAGGGTGACTGGACACAGGATGTCGAACAAGTGTGTGAAGCTATACCAGAAATGGATAACATCCTAATAACACCATTAGATGTAGCCACAGCAGTCCGTTCGTTACCGAACTGGAAATCTCCGGGACCGGACGGGCTGCATAACTTTTGGTTAAAATGGCTAAGTAGTTCACACACTTGTTTGGCATCTCAATTCCAGTCATCCTTAGAGTCTGGTTCGCTACCCCAGTTCTTAACAACTGGAATTACCCACCTGCTCCACAAATCAGGTAGCACCGCGGAACCCAAAAATTATAGACCGATCACTTGTTTACCAACGGTCTATAAAGTTCTTACATCCATTTTGAAAGCTAAAATAAACAATCATCTTGACAGCAACTCCATCATGTCTGTCTCTCAATATGGATGTAGCAGCGGGTCCCGTGGTACTAAGGAGCTACTAACCTCATAGAGACAATTTCTTCCTGTTTAAATTTCTGTAGTGTTCCCAAAAGTGATCCAAATATGCGTCTGTTGCGAGTCCTGGCCTGCTCATCGTCCCCCTGAGCACGTAATACAGCTGCCCTGGTGGGGAGTTCCCGTGAAACTGCTGAAGGCACTTTGGCCCTCTTGTTGCCAGGACCTTCATCTTCTCCGTCACTGTCATGTACTCTAGCTGATAACCTGCAATATGGTATGGTATGGCAGTTCTAGAAAATGGCCATATCACATTGTACTGGGATCGATCCATCATCACTGACAGAACTATTGTTGCCAATAAGCCTGATATAGTGATGGTGGATCGATCAGAGCGGCGTGCAATGATTGTTGACATAACCATCCCGCGTGATGAGAACCTCGTGAAAGCTGAGAAAGATAAACAAATCAAGTATCTTGACTTGGCTCACGAGGTTGTCGACATGTGGGAAGTGGATTCAGCAATCATTGTACCGATAGTCGTGACAGCCAATGGCTTAATAGCCAAGAGCCTCGACCAACACCTCAGGAGGCTCTCGTTAGGCAGCTGGATCAAGGGCTTGATTCAGAAAGCGGTACTGCTGGACACGGCTCGCATCGTCAGGAAGTTCCTCTCTCTGGAGCCCTGACCGCCGGTAGCTTGGACCCTGTTCCCGATACCGGTGGGCTACTATTTTGTATATTTTTAAATGTTTTTATGTGTTTATATAAATATTTAAAAATATCAATTATATGTATGTTAAATAAATAAACGAAATAATAATAATCATTTTATTTCAAGTAACACTGACTCATAAACAATTAATACACACAGTCACATTACACTACAACACTCAAATCAAAAATTTCAATACATTAAAAAACAAAATATTACAATATAAAATCAAAACATTATTAAATAAATCAATAAAAAGACATAATTACCATAACAATTAAGTCACATCAGCCAACCACATGCCGCTTACAACAGTGGGAGATGATGGAACAATCAAATCTTACCGCAAGCGCGGCCAACAAGCTGTTTGCGCTCCCCCGCACTCGCCGCACCAGCGACGCACTCCTCTTGCGCATAGTGGCGTGGAAGCAATCCACGCGCGCTTCCACAAACATAGCCGACGCACTGTAATAGTGGGGGAGCGCCAACAACATCCTGAACGCGTTGTTGAACTGAACACGTAGGGCGCTGTAATGGCTCGGGGATGATTATTTGTATATTTTGCATTTCTTTTTTCTTTGTTTGATTTGAGTTTCAACCCAAAACTAACAACAATGAATAAATATTGACTTGTATTTATACCAAAAATATTCCATTATCCCGAAACTTGCAAAAAAGTGAAAGTATTGATCTGCTCGAATGTACTTCACTCAGCCCACTAGCGCCCTCTTGCGCCGAAACTCAGTAACCAGTAGTTCACGCGCCGACGGATACTAACAAGAGGCTGCCGTTTTTTGTTTTGTGCAACAAATGATTATTATAAAGTTATTAGCCAGTGTTGTACAAAATAAATGCATGTAATCATCGCGTAAGGTATTAGTGTTATCACTGATGTAGTGAGATTGTGGTTTTTGTGAATAATTGTGAAGTTTTGTGACAAAAATGTTATGGATGACCTACGAAAAAACATAAGCAAAGGTAATAATTTTATATTTTCATCATGAAAACGTAATATAGGATTCGACATAATATGCTACAATCATGACCCATATTCTCAGCTTTGTTATGGTGTATAATTTATCATCAATACATAGTATAAAACAAAGTCGCTTTCGCTGTATGTCCGTATGTATGCTTAGATCTTTAAAACTACGCAACGGATTTTGACGCGGTTTTTTTTAATAGATAGTGATTCTTAAGGAAGGTTTGTATGTATAATAAATGCATAATATAGTAGAGAAACACTGAGAAATCTAAAAAGCGCGATAAAACCGAACTCCACGCGGGCGAAGCCGCGGGCGGAAAGCTAGTTACATATAAATAAGGAAAACACGAGTATTATCATGTTTTCTAACCTAAGTCGTAATGAAAAAAATATTCCAATCATTTCGCGATCACTTTGGGGATTCGCGAGCGCGGGAGGCCGTGCGCTCCAAAGGTTAATAAACACCAAAATATGCTAAATCCAATAAAAGTTATTAGCATTATCATCATCATCATTACAGCCGAAAGACGTCCACTGCTGGACATAGGCCTCCCCCAAGGTTCTCCACGACGACCGGTCCTGCGCCTCCCGCATCCATTAGCATTATAAACTCAAACAAATAATACAAAAATAATTGCCATAAATAAACAACGGCAATATCACAAAACTACAAAAGATACACACATATACAATACAAATTTGTGATAATAGAAAAGATTCTTAAAACTTGTGTTCCTTCAATTACTATACGACTCAAATAGAAAGAAACACCTACATTGTGAATGATTAATACAAGTCATAAAATTAGAAGGAAAATACATTAATATAATGAAGATTTTATTTTAATCCTGTATTGGTATTATGATTACTCAATCATAAGCTTTTACACCAGCGTGTGTATGAATATGCTGTGTTAAACTCTTCTTTTTACTTCTTTTTACGTTGACATATTTCACAGTTATAAGGTTTCTCACCAGTGTGTGTACGCATATGCTTTGTTAAACTCCCCTTTTCACTAAAATTACGCTGACAAATATCACACTTATAAGGTTTCTCACCAGTGTGTGTACGCATATGCTTTGTTAAACTCCCCTTTTCACTAAAATTACGCTGACAAATATCACACTGATAAGGTTTCTCACCAGTGTGTGTACGCATATGCTTTGGTAAACTCCCCTTTCCACTAAAATTACGTTGACAAATATCACACTGATAAGGTTTCTCACCAGTGTGTGTACGCATATGCACTGTCAAAGCCCCCTTTTGACTAAAATTATGTTGACAAATATCACACTGATAAGGGTTTTCACCAGTGTGTGCACGCATATGCACTGTTAAAGCCCCCTTTTGACTAAAATTATGTTGACAAATATCACACTGATAAGGTTTTTCACCAGTATGTGTACGCATATGCACTGTTAAACTACTCTTTAGAGTAAAATTACGTTGACAAATATTACACTGATAAGGTTTCTCACCAGTGTGTGTACGCATATGCACTGTTAAAGCCCTCTTTTGACTAAAATTATGTAGACAAATATCACACTGATAAGGTTTTTCACCAGTGTGTATACGCATATGTACTGTTAAACTATCCTTTCGAGTAAAATTATGTTGACAAATATCACACTGATAAGG